>JAQIXS010004434.1:0-15140 GCA_034700785.1 Rossiulus vilnensis
TATGGGATTTTGCATGGTGGAATTAGGCTACTATAAGAGAATGTTAGGCCTACGTCACCCACACGTTTAGCAGCGCATTTACCTTGATGGTCTCTAGGCTTGCATTTTCCAGAATGACAATAAGTCGTTTCTCCGAATGCTTGCCCTTTAACTGCTTTGGAGGATGAAAAATTTCCATATCGGAAGAACTTTCTTCCTTTTCAGCAGAGTCGACTTCGTCTAAATTTCTTTTGGATGCCATATTTTCGATGCGCAGAATTCGAACAGTGATTCGAACCACGTGCACGCAACACGCACGAACCTGGACTAGTGCTGCCACCCAGTGACGAAAAGTTGAAGCTGAAATCAAGCGTTGGGACGATACGGCTTTATTACTGGACCGAGTGTTTCGGTGATTTTAATTGATTCGAGATCAAGTCCAAACACGAATCAGCTGAAATGCATGAAAATTTTGAAAAAAATAATTAGATACGGAATAATTAGGTATCGAAAATACTAACTTGACATTGACCCATCCTGGAAAAAACACGAACGTTATAATTGAGTGTAATCGCAAATGATGACTTGGACGGAATTTTTTTAAAAAAAATGATTACAGAACATGGATTTTCCCACTGATTTTCTATAAAAATCTTTGTTTAGCTTAACCATATTTTCGAAATCTCGATAGCGAACGATGAATTTATGCCCACTAATAATAAATTAGTTCTGAAGAACTGTTAATATGTTCTAAATAAATTGTTTTTAGGTACGAGTTTTTTATTTATTTAACTGAAATATCAATGGCGGAAATAGCAAATGAAAAAAACTTGATTTCAAATAATTTATTTTTGGATGATTTTCAACCCGTGAACGTACGGGAATTTATCTCTTTTTATGAACTTTTAAAATATTACAAATGATTCGAACTCAGCAGACAATATCACCACGTCGTCATTTACATTAAAAAAATCGTCATTTCTAAAATAACATTAAACTTACTAAAAATCACATTTTACATTTTTTTTTTTTACTGAAAAACTAAAATTAAAATCAAGACAACATTTCCACTTCAAGAAACAACGATGAAGTGACCATTTACCCTATCACTCTAAAAAAAAAAAAGTGCAGGTTTGAGTAATCAATCGATGAATAAAACCATTAACGTGTAGCAAATTAAGAAGTGGAGGTTTTGCTGTTGTGAAATAATTTTGGTATTTTCATCTGTAATCGAAACCTCGTTTCCGATGCCGAAGATGCATCCCTGGAGCCAGAACCAGCCAACAACGACTGGAGACTGCCAAAGTTAGGGTCATCCAAGGACCTGTGATCTGATTTGGATTTGATAGCCAGGGTGATGAGATAATTGCCAATTTCTGCCAGAATCTCTGCTCGTAGACTACGTCTGAGGACTGCTAATTTCTGCTCCAAATCAAGAAAAGTCACCGATTGCGTGGCATTCGAAGTTGCATTTTCTGATTTCGTTAGATTTGGATGAGATGCAGTTGGCTCCAGCTTCAGTGGATTCGGTTGGCATGCGGACGTGTCATAAGCATCGGCATCATCGTTGAAGAAAGGAATTGTAAACTGGGGATGTCTTTGTATGCAAACACCTCTACTTAGCACGCAGCCTTTAGGACATCGGGTTTTATGTACGTCTCTCTCTCCTCGCACTCCACGGGGATGCACCTTTGCTACGGAAATGCAGAGTGCGATGCCGATGAGGACCCAAAACGCCACATGCCTGTTGTCTGAAAGGGCAGCCATTGCTGAGACAGTCGATGCTACTTCAGCCTGAAAATAACTGAATGGACAAAAGTCGGCAATTAGAGCACACTATAAAACAGTGGCAGTTTTAGAAAAGTTAACAATTGCTTCCATAAGAAAATGTGGTTTTGTAATTTCAATTGATTACAACTTACTGTACCTCAAAGACTCAACTTATTGTACTCTTTCAGAAATATCGAAGGAGTGTCCACCTCGTTGTCTGTTGTTGCCAATAAACTGGAATTGAAAACAAATATTTATAACCCGTCGACAAGGTTATTAAAGTCATGGGTCATGCCAAGGGTTGAAGGGCAAATGCAATTTGAGTTCAATTGTTTTGGTCAGCCAATTAGAAATGATAATTGCGACATTCCTAGAACTGACCGTATTAGTTGTTTTTTCTGCCTTGTTGGTTAATTCGTTGAACTATTATGAAACTATTATAACTATAATCGCTAACATCAACGTTGGCTTTGATTTTGTTTGTATTTATAATTAGTAGCTTATTATTTACCCCATATCGAATTTTTACTCGAATTTAGCACTTCAGGGCCCCAGGCGCAACATGATTTCGAGGCCCCTTCCTTCTGAATACTTTCTCTGCAAACTTTGACAAACTTCTTATGTAAAAAAATCAATAAATATTTTAGAACGTCGAAAGATTAGCAGCATTTTAGGCTGCAATTTTTCTTACTCTGATTAAGTGCCATCGCAAAATGATGCTGAAATTTCAATGGCGGAAACGTATGGGACGAAATTATGAAAAACTCGATTCAAAATGGTGGATTTCTTTAAGGTTTTCTATAAATTCATAGTTTTTAAATACAATATTAGGCTACAAGTACACGAAACACCGCGAGCGAATTAATCTTATTAAATCAAAGCTTAATACATGTGCATAATTGTCCACGTTTTCCACATACGGTTTCTTTGGAAATATTGCAAACTTCGTGGACGCCATCACCAATTCACAACTGAACAATTCACATAAAAAATCGATTTAAACAACACGCACAGTATTCTAACGAAACACAAAACTGATAAAAGACTACATGTTTTACTTGAAACTAAAAGTAAAATTCACACTCGGGGAAACAACTGGAGATTTCTTTTCTTGAAATAATTTTGTCATTTTCACAAAATAACTTTCATCTCCGCAATCCTTAATTCAATTTGTGTCCACGAGTTTATTTGCCGATGCCGAAGATGAATCCCTCGAGCCAGAAGCAGCCAATCCGGTTGAACGTCCATCTTCCAAGGGCCTGTGCTCTGATTTGGAGACTGAAGCCAAACTGATGAGAGAATTGCCGATTTCTGCCAGAATCTCTGATCGTAGACTACGTCGGAGGTCTGCTAACTTCTGCTCCAAATCACGAAAAGTCACCGATTGCGTGGCATTCGGAGTTGCATTTTCTGGCTCTGGGTTCGGAGGGTTTGGGGAGGATGTAGTTGGCACTGGGTTTGGTGGATCTGGATGAGATGTAGTTGACTCTGGATTTGGTGGAGTTGGGTAGGATATGGGTGTGTCATAATCATCATCGTATTCTCGGAATATTCGTCTGCACAAACCATACTGAAACACGAAGCCTCTCGCACATTGGAATGGCACTTCTGGCTCTGTAGGCTGTACCTTTGCTACAGAAATGCAGAGTGCGATGCCAATGAGGCCCCAAAACACCCCATGCGTATTGTCTGCAAGGGCAGCCATTGCTGAGACAGTCGATGCTACTTCAGCCTGAAAATGACTGAATGGACAAGTCGGCAATTAGAGCACACCATCAGGCTGGCAAACGATTTGCAAGATTCGAAATTTAGCACCTTTCATGACTTTTTTATTTCAAAAAGTAATATTTTTAGGATGCATTATTTTATTACTTATTCATTTTTGTGTTTAATACAATAATACAAGATTAACATTAGTTTTGATCAATCTTTTTTAACTAAGCAACTCCTACATTTACATGTAATAGATTCAATTAAGGCAGTGTTGTCAAACACAACACACAGGGTATGCAATAATTTAAAACAATTATATAACGGTTTCAATGTTGAATTGGTAAGCAGTTTTATGACTTGGAAATATTCTTTAAAGAGTATTTAGGAATTTTTATATTTTTAGTACTTTTAGGACTTGTTTGCCACCCTGATTATACATGTGTATACTCAAACCGTAGAACATTTTATTCTTCCAAGCTGCCAAAGGCCCAAAGCTAGGACAAGGTGTCATGACAACGCATTCGGATGTCATGACGTTTTATCACTTATCCTTCGAACAATAGAGATGCGTCTTATCTGCGCACTACGCAAAAATGTCGGTTAATGGCATCGCCTTTCTATTTTAATATTCCAAAAAGTAAACAAAATGACCGCACAGGGTATGAAGGCAGTTTTAATGTGACCCAAGAAAACAAATCGACTCTTTTAATACAATAAACTGAGTAAAAAGTTAATTTCGTGAACAATTTAATTTCTTATAAATCATAGGTCCAATTTTGAGATCGTTACGGGTGCATTTATGTGAAAATCAACATAAATCAAATAACCTTCTCAAAAGACATTCAATTGAAAAATGAAATATGCAAACAAGTCGACATAAAATACATACATTTCGAAAAGTTAATTATTGCTTCCAGAAGAAAATGTGGTTTGTAATCAAATTAATTACAACTTACCTCAAAGTCTGAACTTATTGTACTCTTTCAGGAATATTTAACGAGTATTGTCCTTATTGTCAGCCGTCGTGAAAAAAGCAAGGAAACTGAAGTTGAAAACACTATTTATAACCCTTCGACAAGGTTATCAAAGTCAAGAGCAAAATGCAATTTGAGCTAATTTGTTTCGGTCAAGAGATATCCCAGCCAATTACAGATGAGAATTGTGAGATTCCCAGAACTGATCGTAGGATTAGTTATTTTTTATTCCTCGTTGGCTAATTCGTTGAAATGAAACGCTTGCGAGGAACTAAATTATGACTACTTACTTGAAAATATTACGATTATAATCGCTAACCGCAATGTTAGCTTTGATTTTGTTTGAATTCATAATGGGTAGCTTATTATTTTATCCATGTCCAATTTCATTTTTCTAAAAAATATCGCCCGCAGTGTTCCTCCTAATATTGTTCCTTTTAATAATATTTTTAACCCAAATTTCGTATTTCCCTTAAAAACGTAAAGCTTAGTAGACAAAAACGTTTTTGAAAATCTGGAAAATTATTCATTCATAACTAGTTTTTCCATACAAAGGAAGCTTCATTTTGGATTTTTTTCATTCCCAATATATATAACATTTCCCTGGTAACAACTCATGGCATCATGGGCAATTTAAACCCATGAGAAATTAAGAAGCACCGTTTTATTGATTCATTACAGAAATGTAAATCGAAGTCACCAACCGTCAAAATCTTTCACAATCTCTTCTTTATGAGCTTCTCCAATTTCTTGATTCTGCTAGATTCGTGTTCGGGACTAGATGCCGAAGGAACGCGGTTAAGCGTGGGTGAACCGCCTTCGACGAAAGCGCCTTGGGAGCGAATGAACCGACCGCGGAAGATCTCCATGATGGCATTTTGCTCGTTTCTCTTCAAGCCCTTTTTTAAAGCAAAAGCCAGATAAATATTTCTGATCATGAAATCACAAATGCAATCGAGCACAATGATTAGGGTGACCATGCTTTTACAAATTTTAATTTCGCTAATATTTCCCTTATATCTAGGTCACATTACCTTCTATTTTCCTGCTTATTTATATAGATGAACGCATCTGTTAAATTTTCAGGACATCTTTTTACAAATGTTTTAAATCCCATACTGATAATGGAAACGCCCAAGGACACATTTTTGAAGAAAAATAATCATAAATTTTGGATTTTAGCCAATTCCTTCATAGATAATTGATGAAGAATTTAATTTATTTAAAGAGGTTTTCATTTTTAAAAACTGATATCACAAAACATCGATTTTTGCCTACTCTTGGCTTTATACGAAATTTGCTTGATTATTAAAAGTTCAAGGAACACGCCACAGGCGAAATGTTTTGTAAAAATTCATTTTCAGCATATGCATGTAAACATTCACTCAGAAGGAAAAGTCCAGCCAACGCATTTAAAATTCCACGCTTTTCCTGAAAACTCTCAAATTCGTGATTTTACACCTTAAATTTAATTCCCTGATTTCCCAGTTTTGTAGGTAGCGTGGTCACCCTGATCATCGAACAAACACGCACCTTCATCTCCAAAACCTTCTGGAACTCAGAGCTATCCGATTCGGGTAAAAACTTGATGTAATTGTCCACGAAGCTCGGGGGCGAATCCAGAGGCGCCATGACCACCTTCAAGATCATTTCCGCTTTAACCATCCCTTTGATGACTATTTTCGTATAGCTGATGACAAACGAGGGAAACAAATGTTCGTTTTAAACCACAGGAGACCAAATTCCGAGGTAGTAAATCCTGGCGCCAAACTTACCTCACGGGAGCTTTCCGGATTATTTTCGAGCCGACCGAAGGCAAATCCAGCAAGACCGTTTTCAGCATGTGAGCGTCTAACAACAACTACGGAAAAGGAGAAATTTTGATAAAAACACAAAATAAAAAAAAACTGATTGAAGGCTAACGAGAAAAATTGGCAAAGCTGGGGAAATCGTAATATTTCAAAAATAAAATATTGGAGAAAATCTCAGGAAAAACATGACTAGGATTTACCTGCTCAGCCCCAACTGTGCTAATAGGTTTGCACTTGAAGATGTGAGTGATAAACTTCGGAATGAAAGAACTGTGAAGACAATAAGTTCAAAACAATATCTAAAGAAACAAATTCGGCAAGTTTAAGGCGTTACGAACCTGGCAAACTTCACGCAAAACTGCGTGAAGTACTTCCTGGAGGAAGCCAAGTTGTCGCGAATGAGAGGCAAAGCTTGGCGTATGTGGGCCGTGATAGCCGTCACGTAGCCACTCTGATCACCGACAGTTTCCACGCTTTGCCACTGGATCTAGAGTTAAACTAGTTTGGTCAAACGCCTTCCTTGCAAGTTCTCATTTTAACATGAATAACAGGTAGATTTCGCATTCGAAGATCATACAGCAAAACCCACAGAAACAGAATGTTCAACTTCTCTAACTTTACAGTTTTCGAACAAATTTCCCTGACATCCCTGACCAATGTTGCAAAATTATGACCTCTTATTCCAGTAGACACCTCATAAAGTTAAACCAAAAGTAATATTGGTAAGATGAAATTTGCAAGACTTTTTTCAAAATGAATCACTATTCCCTGACTTTTCCATAATTTCACTGACAACACCAGGTTTTCCATAACTTCCAGGTTTGGAGCAACCCTGGCAGATAATGTATTTGTTTACTGGGGATATTTATAAAAAGTTGTGTCGCATCAATGTTTGTATGTTGCTTGATACTGGCTTAATGAAATAAATCAACCAAGTCAACCTTGCTCATCGCAGTCAACGCCGGCTCGCACGCAGATTCCAGATCCTGCACCAAAAGTTGAATGCAGTTGGCAATCACATTGTTGAAGACGTCTTCTTCGCCGCTGAGGTCAATTTTATCTGCCAGAGACGGATCGACCTTCTCTTTGAGTTTGTCCTTCAGCTGCAATCGAAGCAAAGAGACTATTAAGCGATCTAAAAATATGCGGTTCAGGCCATCCAAACGGTCTCCCTAGTGTCAGACCCACCTGTTGGGTGGTTTCCAGGCAATACTCGGCAGTCGTGAGGATGCTGCACACGCGACACAGTTCCTCGGTGGTGAATTTGGGCATTTCACCTTCTTTCAATAGGTTTTGAAAATTCTGTATTAGGCCGCTGGTGGAAGTGAGCGAGGACAAGACAGTTGCGCTTGTCATTCTGGGAACATTTATTTAAAAAACAATTCAGGTTCTTACACATGAAAATAAACGAGTAAAAGGTTTTGTGTGATTGAGATTATGTCATTAGCTCTTCAAATTTTTTTAAAAAAACATTGATATTTAATTGTTTTTTGGATGAAAATATATCGCTATATCCGAATTTCAGCTTCTTGTAGTTATATCTTAATTTCTAGCGCTACAAGCAGCTATTTTCGAAACGACTTAAGTCTACTAAGATACTACTTCTTTCAAATATGGCTTTAATATTATAGAAATAATGTAGTTTTAATTTGCAAAACTCCCAAAAATATTCCCATAAAAAACTAATAACGATCAAACTATTTAGTAAACCTACAGTTACAATGTTTTTGGAGTTTCCTTAACAATTTCATAACTTGGAAGTTACGAGGTTTTGGAAGAAAGCCAACGATGTGCAGTTCGGTGAAAGGAAACCATGACTCACTTTGGAAGATTGTTTTGCAGGAGCCGGACTGCGTATTCCCTCAAATACTTCTGGAATGTTGCTGTTAGTGCCAGCATAGGTTGGCCGGTGCTAAGCTGGGCGCACTGCACCATGCACTTCTTGTAGAAAACAAACAGATCGGCGCAGCTGGGCAAAACCACGCTGCTTTCCATGTCCTCTCGAGGAAGACCGTGCTGCTTGAAATCCTGCACGAATCGCTCGATCAATTCTGCCAGATTTCTATGTGCCAACGAATGAGCACAATAAAAGGATAAACAAATATTGCTTTTCAGCTGCTTCATGTTGATTTTAAAGAAGCCAAGTTTACCTATCCTGGGATTCAATGTAGATATTCAAGTGAGGTTCGAAGCATTTGGAAATGATGCCTTGGAAAGGGGAAGGTGCCAACTTGGAGGGTGCAACCTGCACCAGGAATAAAAAACCAAATTGAATGAGTAAACGATGACACACTCCTCCTCACGAAATAGAAATACAATGCAGTATTAGCCAATACCTCAGCAGCAGGCGTGCTTGGAGTTTCTACAGTTTTCTGATCAGAGCTGTCATCGTCCTCTTCGAAAGGATTTTTCGGTTCGGGGACATCAAACGGATTTGTAGATACTGGGGTGGCAGACGCGCGTCTCTATTTATAGAAAGTTGAATTCTACGCACATTCGGGATACAGTACATTGTTTACAAACAATAATCAAACTGAAATACAGCCGAACTTTGTTATAATGAGACCTCTGCAGATTTGGGTTTTGCGAATTTCAACGCAATTTCCACGGACATAACGAGCGAATTTTTGCCCGTATAGAATGAAAATACAGAAAATTACGGTTTAGTTTTCAATTCCCTCGCTCACAGTAGCATCTTCGATGTTATCCTCAATAAAACTAACAGATTTATTGATAATTCAGTGTTTATTAGTCCATGAAATTAGCGTGTAAAACGAGTAACAGTTATAACCATCCAATTTTGTCGGTCCCTTGACGCTCATTATAACCCGAGTTTAACTGTACACTAAAGTTTATTTTTTACGAGAATCAAGCATAAATTGTAAAATTGATACTAGCCTGCGGACTTGTACCATGGCCAGTTTCCAACCGTTCCATGGTCACTCCGGAAAATCTTCGCGACAACAGACCCTCGAAATAAACCGTCCTTTGAATGGCGAAAAGCAGGAGCTTCACGTCGATTTCTTGCACTCTTCTGGCCATGATGGTGGACAATTCGTGCCTTGTAACATAACGCACAACAATAAAATGAGGCACATAAAGGGCATTAACAAAAATCAATATCTTGAGGCCTACCTGGTAATATCGCAAAAGGCAACCGCGATTCTTTCGCTGAACTCCCAATTCGGCGGAAACATGCGTCCGAACTTCTCCTCGAAGTCGACCAAGTGTCGCTTGAGCCACGAGTACCTGCGGTCGATTCTGTCAAGCCAAGCCACCTGTCGGATGTGACGAACTTTAAAGTATACTCAAAAAAGTATACCTGCAAACGTGCAGGAGTGATTTTTACGTACATCTTGATTTTCTTGGAACAAATGGGTGTATTCAGCCAGTTGGAGTTTTACGAACCAGACGAAAAATTCGTTTCTGCAGATTTAAAAATGTACATTTTTCAAGTCCAAAATTGTCGAAAAAAACTTTGAATCATGCGGTTTTCTACTTACTTCACTTTCGGATCTAAAATATTTAGAACTAAGCAAGCTTCAGCCAGTTGTGGGGAAGGCGTGAAATGCTAATGACAAGACAATTTGATGCGATCAGTAAAACTGATTTAAATTTATAATTTAAAAATTGTTGAAATATGTTTACTTTGGCTGCTGGGCCGGCGAATGCTTCGTGCAAATCAGCAGTGATTTGCTGTCCTAGCTCAGCCTTGATTTCATGGACAGTGTCTGTCAACTGCTTGATCTGTGGTATGTTGTTATATTTTTGAAACTGTTCTAAGACTTTAACGACTACCTGGAGCAAATTCGCAATTTCCCCATAATGCCGTTTTTGGATCAATCCCCTGCAAGATAATTGTAAATTTTCTATAACAACGCACATACTTTCAAAAGCTAGCATTGGACAGTAACGAAATACTTACTTCAAGCTGTCCACACCTCCAACAAGTATGTGCAGGTTGTTTAGAGTGGTGATGGACGTGGTTAAATGCCGTTTGGCATGGTCCAACTGTTTGATATCTCGCGTTATATCTTTAACCTGCACAATTATGGTCAGTTATCTCGTATGCATTTCAAAAGATAACAAGATCAAAACCAATTAAGATTCTCTACCATCTGCTCAGATTTTTCAGCTTTATCTTTAATGTCTTTAATGAGCGTGAACAGCAACTGGATTGCTTGCTGGGCTTCTGATAAGGCTTCTTGGCCGTCCTGACCAACATTAGTTTGTCCACGGACAACTGAGCGAATTTCATCGTCCAAACTCCTGAAAGTCGATTTTATAACAATCAGATAATCGTTGTTCAAGCAGCACCGCATTGAAGTTTCAGTTGTTAAGGGCGGGCTAACCCAGAAATCCACCAGAAGGCAATTTACTTAACGATAATATAAAATATAAACTGATGTTTCACGAGACTCCACACCTTATTTTCAAATGCATTCCATTGACAACTTCGTCTATATTTGACAACGACTGCTCGGTTGGAAAAAGCGAATTGATGTAGTCAACAGCGTTGAAATTAGGATCGTCCAAAGGGTCATTACTGGGCAGTACCTATGGTTAAAAATAATGAAATATTACCACATATACATTCTTCGATTGCCACCAATAGGTTTCCATTGATGTTTTTATTAATTTGTAAGGTCAGTTTGCTGACACATATTGGACATGTCTTGACATCATCAAAAGCACAGCACACATGCTCATTACTACACGACAAAACCAACTATCATTACTCATTCATTGCTTGTCAGCTAGAATACATATGATCATGTTAAATTCTCATCAATACTGGCAAAAATTCCACTTTAGTTGAACTTACACGATCTTTACGGTGGTAGTAATGTCATTCTCAGAACGTAAATACAATTGTAACGATCGTGTAGGTCTGCTATAGACATTAAGAATCGTTACTTCATCATTACTTGTCAAGTTTATTTCAACTTCATTTTACCTTTCACAATCATTAGTAATGTCAGTATTAGAAGGGGGCTATTAAAGCGACGTGGGAATGAAAAAGGTACAAATTTAAAAGGTTACCATGGATTAACATGCTACACAGACACATTCAAAGGCATACGACAGTCTGATTCACAATTAAGTTTAAATAAATCACAACATGGGCCTATTTAATCACCTGTTCAATCGCATCTTGCACTTCTTTGGGGAATTCAATGTACGAAGCGACTTGGTCGTCGTCGAAATAATTCTCGTCCAATTCCTCAAACGCAGCCATGCTTTCGGCGCTTGTTACTTCTCACTAAGCTAACATGTCACAAACAGCTGCCCGAAACTGAAAACAAAACACTACGAAAGTAGTCGTTTTTCAACAAATTTCCCATCAGAGGAACCACGAAATCGAACGTCCCATCATCAGTGGAATGCCGTTGCCATGCAGATTGGAACGTAGCTCCGTTGCTAGGGAAAGACGGTATGCAGCGCCACCTGCGACCTGGCCACGTGCTCGCCTTTGGTTTGGATTTCGTGTGGATCTTCTCTATTTTAGCCACCAAATAAGCTCATTACACCTGAAAAAAATAATGAGTAAAGCGCGTAAGAGGTACAACTGGAAAGCCAGGCAGGTTGTGGACACAGAAATCGACGAAACAGCTACAAAAAAGGTAAAATACTCGGTTAGGTATTGCTTGGCCACTGTCATTACTTGTGGGCCTGCACCATGCAACACCTTTTAAAATGGATCAATTTGATCAAGGGCCCAGTCATTAAATAACAGCAGACCTTAAACCCTCATTACTAATGTCATTACCTCTTCAGAATGACATCAATGATCGTGTAAGTAAACTAATGATCGAATGTTTGCCAGTAATGATGTGAGTAATAATCGTGTATTGTTGACAAGTAATGAAAGAATAATGATTATTGGTAATGTCATGTACAGTAATGATCGTGCAAGGTCTGCTGAACTGAAATGGAGTGTTTGCCAATAATGATGTGAATTTAACATGAGAGAAAAGTCATCCCAAGACCTGCTCTCAGCCTATCATCTTAGTGAAATCTTGTTTTTCAGTTAAAAGTCGATCTGTCAGAAATCAAAGCAGAGCAGTACGATGCGAGCAATGCGTTGGTCTTGCCCTCCAAGAAGCGAGCCACCAAGATCAAGAATAAGATTCCTGAAAATGTTGTCAAGCCACTGTCTCGCAAGCAGAAGAAACGTCTGCAAAAAATCGTTGCTTCAAAGGAGAAAAAGCAGAGCGTAAGTATTTCTACAGAAATGGAAGCTGCGATCGACGCTGTCCTTGAAAGAAAATGCTCAAATTTATGTGAACTATTTGCAGAGAGCCAAGCTTTTTGAGGCTTTGGCCCAAGTGCAGGCCAAGCAGGAAGACATGAAGTTGTTTGTGGCCACTGCAAACATGCAGACCAAAGGATTCAAGAAGTAAGTAGTGTTCAGTTATAATTTGTACAAAAATAACAAGAAAAAACTTATGTGAACGAAAATAACTAGGCAACTATTTGGAATCCAAAAAGAAAACATGTTACAATATAACAAAACAATTTCATTAAATTGAGAAATTTTTAGTCACATATGCCTGATGCTGTCATATGCATCGTTAACGATGTGGTTTGTCACGAACCTTGTTTCACAACCCGATGTTTGGGGAAATTTTTCCCTCAAGACATTCAATGGAACAAGTCGGATTGCTCACACACCCGGAGAAGATAAAAAGTGTGCGGGGAAGCAACAAAATGTCGAAGGCAGATAGGTTGACAAGTGTTGCCGAAGAAAGCTCCGACGATTCCGATGAAACCGACAGCGAGGACGAAAATCAGGATGGCGAGGGTGACAAGGAAGCTCAGCCGCATGAGATTACCCCGGAAGAACTTCCTGCAAGCGATGCACAACAGGATACGCCCAACGTAGATGAGCAACTGGGTAGATCTGATGTCGAAACTGGCATCCCGAAAGCCAAAGAGCTCATAGCCGATGATGTGGCCATTGCAGAGAAGCCAGAGGCAAACCCGCGGATAACAGTTTTCAATCCCGTGAATCGAACTCCTGAGATTCAGGTAAGTGGCCTTCAAAATGGTGTACCGACAGTCCATCCCGAGAATTTGGGTCATGGATTTCTTAGAGATTCTGCAATTACACTGTAAACATGAATGGGTTTGGTTAGGTTCATGTTATAGTAGTTTATGAACTAGTTTATGAACTATCGGCTTCTGGTGCTTGAGATAACCAGTCCGCTACAGAAAGACAATGCAATGAACCGGCCTGCATCCTGTCTTCAACATCTTGATTTTTCCATTTCAGGAAGCCAGGCTGAAGCTGCCCATTTTGGCTGAAGAGCAGGTGATCATGGAGGCTATAAATGACAACCCCATCGTGGTCCTTTGTGGCGAAACAGGCTCTGGAAAGACGACCCAGGTGCCGCAATTTCTGTACGAAGCCGGTTACACAAGGTGGGTAAAGTACATGGAAATATTTGTATACCAAAAGGATATCCGAAAGCATGTAGCTATAGTTTCCAGTGGCAACATTAACCTTCTCTCAATTAACAGCAACAACAAAATGATCGGTGTCACCGAGCCCAGAAGAGTGGCTGCAATCACGATGTCGCACCGTGTCGGAGAGGAGATGGGTTTCTCGGGGAAGAAGGTGTCCTACCAGATCCGTTACGAGGGCAACGTCACTGATGATACGGAAATAAAATTCATGACGGACGGAGTGTTGCTCAAAGAAATCCAGCATGTAAGCTTCAGAATTCTTCCCACGTAAAGTGCCGGCTTGATTTCGAAACTTCTTAAAAGGTATTTCGTTTCGCAGGATTTCTTGCTGTCGCGTTACTCTGTGATAATTGTCGATGAAGCCCACGAAAGAAGCGTTTTCACGGACATTCTGATTGGACTGCTGTCCCGCATCGTGCCTCTGCGAAACAAGGTGTGGTATTCGTTGCGGTTTTTTCCCCAAGGCATGCATTTTCCGTCCATTTTAAAGATTTCTTTTCAGAAAAATAAGCCACTGAAGCTCATCGTGATGTCCGCCACGCTTCGTGTGGAAGACTTCACCGAAAACAGGCACTTGTTCAAAACAATTCCGCCGGTGGTGAAGGTGGAATCCCGTCAGTACCCGGTAACGGTGCATTTCAACAAGAAGACTGCCGAAAATTACGTGGCGGACGCCTATAAGAAGGCCTGCAAGATACACCGCAAGCTTCCAGCCGGTGGGATCCTCATATTCCTCACGGGGCAACAGGAAGTCAACATCCTCTGCAAAAAACTGAGGCAGGCGTTCCCGATGGAGCAAGGCAAAAAATGGGCTTCGAAAAAGCAGTTCGGCGGAGGAACATCTGCCGCCAAAGAAGCAAACGGTATCTACACCAGCTCACCAACCACAAAGAAAAAGGAAGAAAAAGATGATGCCGAGTGTTCTCAGGGAGGAAGTATGGTGCTTCCTAAAATCAACCTCGACGAGTAAGACGCGGTTATTTCGTTGATCTCGCACGGGTTTCAGTTTGTAGCTCCGCCATTTCATCTCATCTTGTTGATCGGTCCAAATTCCAGGTATGCAGTTATTCCGATAGAAGAGGACGACACGATTCGCGAAGCGGACAACGGTTCCGACATCGGTGATCTGCTTTCAGACGACGAGGAACTGGTAGGTTAACTTTAGTATTTTCCCGGCAATATTAAACTGAAATCTTACCAATTCTGGCATATTGCGCATTTAAGTATCAATGGGGATCCTGCTATGGGGGGTATATTTAGAGCACAGACGATAACAAGTCTTGCCTTTTTCAGGACGAGAAAGACGCAAAGTCCTTTCGTTCGGAGCCTGAACAGCCCATGTACGTGCTTCCTCTGTATTCGCTGCTGCCTCCCTACAAGCAAGCTCAAGTTTTCCAGCCTCCCCCTGATGGCTGCCGATTGT
>JAQIXS010004435.1:0-15134 GCA_034700785.1 Rossiulus vilnensis
CACTTGTGCTCATAAGCTTAAATGTTAGGTAAGAGTAACTCCTACTCCTAACCACTATTTTATTGTATGTGTTTTTAAAACGCCTCTAATTTTATCCGATGAAAAACAGAAATGAAGGTAAAGTTTCATGCAGCATTTTCCGGGTGAACATGATAAATTAAATGCAAGATTTTGGAGGTTATCAATTCGTTGAAAATTTTCGCAGACGATTAAATGTGCGAATGCCCGTGCATGAAAACAGGCGAATGTATGGAGAGTTGTATGTTAGCTCAAGATTTTTAGTTACTGTAAGAAGCTTGGCTTCATCGAGGGTGCTAAAAGCACTTTTTATTTTGACGTAAATATAAAACTTGCTCGGTGAGTACATGAAAAAAAAAATGCACGATCACGTTACAAGTAAGTTATTTAGAGTAGCCCTCTTCGGAACCCAGTAATAATTTCTCTATAGACGAAGGTTGACGTCGATGCGTCTTTCTTGCATCCATGAATCATACAGAAATCAGTAAAATTCCCAAGGCATAGACGACAATGTGAATTTTCCAAATTCTCTAGGCTGTCAATGATACCGTTATGTCTGTAGGGAACAACACAATTATTGGATGCAATTTTGGTCCTTTGCCTTGATTTCTCATCCGATGCGAGCGTGCGCCTCCGCCAGCAAGAAAGAGGTCAATCGTCTGGCTCATAATGCCTCTGGAGATTTCGGAACCTAACATCGTTTAGCGTTCCATTAGCGTGGCCTCGGACTCACAGCGACACCGTTCGAAGCAACTCGCGTTTCTAGATCTTCCCGAAAAATCCAGGTGCGTGCTGGGAAGGAGGAGGGCCAACGGTAACTTTCGCTGCGATCTTAATAGCGAATTCCTAAGCAGCCGAGCATCCAATAGGAATGCGTTGGGTGGAGTCGTTGGAGCGCACTATTTTTCCGAACCGAAGCACGACCTCTGCAGCTTGGCAACGTGCGAGGCTGCTGATTGGTGGGGTCGGTGGCGGCCGTCGCGCCCACAAGCCCCGATCGATATTTCTATTTTGGTCCAAATTAAGTGGCTCTCGGCTTCAGCTTCCTTCATCAACTGCTGATGCTGGGCCTGCGGAGAGTGCGAATGAGGACGTGAAACCTGCACTAAATCCCCATATCCCCCATCTTCCCTCCTGAAATGGTCGCGTGAAGAGGCATAAAAACAGGCGGATTTTATCTCCGTAGTTTCAATCCCCGGCACTTTATTCCTCTTCGTTTCGTTTGACGAATCTCCCGACTCTTATCTGGTGGCCTTCGGATAATAGCAGGATTTCCGAGAAGTTGTAAGACTCCATCCTACACGAATTCAATCGCTAGCTTCTCGAAACCACGCACATTTCGAACCGGCATTAAGCGAACTCACTTTCGAGTTTGCGTTAATTTTGTTATATGCTATAAATGTACATGTAACCATCCTGCCACCGTCTCACGTTCAAGTCTTTGCACAAATTTGCTTCCCCAAACTCCAAGATTTTGAAATATTTTGCCTGTTTCTTCCTTCTTCGCAACCTCTTGATGTTGTCTAGTTGAATACATGGAACGCAAAAACACGTTTTTTTAAATACTTGAAAAAAATGTCGTTTGCTTTAACGTTTGTAAGGTTTGGCAGCTGAGTTATGAAAATAAAAGCGAGAAATTATTTTTACGAGAGGTCTGCATTGAGATTTTTGTTCTTATAAGTGCAAACTAACGCCATTAATAACCTTAATACGCCTTGAAGAAAAATAGACGTGTTCAGGCGGCATTGCTAATGTATTTTACTTCTGTGAAAGGAATACGAATGATTTCGTTAAATCATCCTTTATATTATGCAACTTTTTTCTTGAATTTTCACTTTGCATAAATATCTGACAGAGCCTTCATTAACACTGCTAATTAAAATATATTGATTTGCTGAACTGATTTTCCATTTTATTTGCTCTGTAGACGTTAACATATTATAAAAAGATACCAACATGTCCAAGTTTATGTTGCGTTATCCAAAGTGCATGTATATGCTAATTAGGAATCTGTTTACATACTTGTTAATAGGTACTTCTTAAAACCGCGAGAACTTGTACTTATTTAGCCGGAATTTTATTTTCACGTTGCTTTGCATTTGGCTAAAAAATTGTGTGTGTGTAAATATGTACAAATTTGGTCCTTGCATCTTTCTGGTTTCCGCTACGGATCATTCATGTCTGTCGATATAGACCTAAGAGGAATCGGAACAAGTGGAAACTGGCGTTGTCCAATGATTTTCCTGGAAATTCCGATTGGATGGAACGTTTGCATTCTGCATGTTCTTCCGACTTAAAGATATAGTTCCTACTTGAAAGGCACTTTCCAAGTGTAAAAATGGCCAGGCTACTTACCTAGAAGCATTTTCGATCTAGCCTTTGCCCATCTATCCCGCTGGTCACCGGTCAAAATGCCTATTAAGTTCCCAGAATCCTCTTCACTGTCGCCTATGGCAATTACTCTTCTCAGCAAAGATAAAATGGCCGATTCATTTTGCTTTTTGTTCTCCAAAACGACATTAACTGCGAAAAACTGCAATCCACGAAAAAAATGGCATTCGTTAAAATGGTTGACCTTTTTTGTTTGCTAAATTGGATCCAAACTTTCACGGTTGGCTATTATTTCTTATAAATGTATTTATATCGCTTTTAAAGATATTCGATAATTGTTCACGAAATCAATTGTTTAAGATTTGACATTTACACATGGCAGGCAATGACACTAGTGATTGTTTGAATTCATTATACACTCGACTTTGAACACAAAGTACATGTATATATGCTGCCAATTTTGAAGTCATAACATATGCCCAACTTTCAGGAGAATAGTGGCTGCATATCCAGAAAAACATTTTTTTCCATTAAAATAAATCGTTTTTAATCTTAAATAAATTAAATAATAAACGAATTCCCGCCGTGAAAACATTTTCAAATAATTTTAGTTAAGAATCTCACTTGTCTTTTATACATGACCAAGATGTGTTGGTTGGACTTGTCGCAGTTGTCTTCCTTGCAAAAATGTACATCCTTCCCTGGTCCGGGCACCCGGCATGTTGTTAAAAGTCGGTAGTATTGGGCCATGCAGAGAGGTTCCCCTTTGATTTTATCCAATGGTAAACTTTGTCTAAATAAAACAATTCGATATATTTTAAGAATCAGGAAATGAATATTGCACATTGTTTAAATAGTTTGTAAAATATTATTTGCATCACTACTTTGGTACTGTGCAGTTCAGTATTTACAAAGTTTCTCCCTAAAATTTCTTCCTATGTGGATAACTTGTACATGTATGTAAGCTTTTCGTATGCGATATTACCTTAATTACACAATCAATACACAATCAGTATTCTTTGCCCGAAACACGCCGCTTCTCGTTTAGTTAAATGAGAAACGCGGATTATCATCATTGAACAAATTAAGACATAGTTTGTGTTTCAATCTATTGACACATAAGCAATTTTCAAACCCTGTTGCTATAACTTTCGTAGAAACATTATTAGCAGTAATGATAAAAATATCTTATATTTAAAATATAGGTATGTCAAGCAAATCGCCTCATTATTACTATAACAAAACAGAGATGGTCTCTGCCAACAACATTAAGTACACAGCTTGCATATGTATTTTTTCTAGTCGATCAATTTCCTGCTTAACTGACGTATTTCACGTCAAACGCCGTTACTGCCAACCGTAAATAGTCTTACGAGTCCTATTTAAATAGCACACGAGCTACTTAATACGTTATATTAAAAGTAGTCTTAAGACATCTGCAAAGCAGGATGAAATCATAAAAGCCAGCAAGATCATTCTGGTATTAAATTGTTTTAAAAATCGCATGGTTTTAACGACTGTTTGAAAAGGTTTTTTTCCTAGATCTCCTTTTTGTCAAGGTGAAAATATTGGAAATTGCATTAACCTAGCTGAAGTACACATGTAGGCCAATAGAAAACCATCAAGGCCAGTTTGTTGTCTCTGGCCTCGTTTAAACGCTTTAGGGGGATCGAGGGCTGGAGGAGATGGAGAAGGATGATTGTATATTGTTGCTATTTCTGTTAAGTTATATCTATTCGCTGGCCCTTACATGTTTCTCGAATCCCATTAAAAGACGAATCGTGATCATGGTCAGTAGGATTTGGTTGCAACTCATCTGATGCGAATGGATTTTTTTTCTTGTTCCCTCTCACAGAGGTGGGGATGTTGACCACATGCTGGGCATGCCCTATTTTCATCCCCTTCCACAACCGACCCTCCTCTCCCTCTCCCCCATCTCATTCATGTCTACCTTCGTGATGCGGGGTTACTATGGTAACCACCAGGTTACGACCGTACACTATTGTAATTCCGAACTGTGGGCCATCATTAAAAGCATTAAGGATATCCCCTCTTCTCTACATCTTTTTGCGGCAAAAATACAAGGGTTTAGATGGAAAATGCACAGTTTGACCGAATAAGTTTTATGTGTCCCTGTTATTGCTGCTGTTCTTGCCCTAGACGTAAGCAATTTTCAGGTTTGTTTTTGGTTCCCTTAAAAATAGCTGTAAAAGTGCCAAAAACGTCAACTTTGTAACATAGTTGGCCATAACGTCCTTAAAAAGAATTATTTTAAATAAAATATTTGTGACTAGCACGTTGAATTTATGTTACACAATGTTCTGCTAAGCTTGTGAGTTTTAGAATCGTCCATTTTTTGTTTTGCTGTTTAACATATTTTAACGTCGTATTGTTCGAAGTTATGCCGAAGGATAAATGTTGTTACCTAAATGGCCGCACATTGATTCTTTGAATTTCGATTAGTATTAATTGTATTACTCGAGAATGCAAGTCAGCTTATTGCTGTTTCCACACCAGGCTTAAAATAACGTGCAGTGTAAATGTTGAATGTTATTTCAGTCACATGTCATTTATATAGTGGATATCACGTGACATAACTTGTGTATCTGCATTGTTGACAGCTTTTACTCAAAAACGAGGGTATTTAATTAATTCGAGTTATTCTGCAGTTAGTTTTAATGATGAAGAAAACATCAAAGATAATATTTGACCGGTATTTTAACACACTATTATATTTAAATTGTCTATAGTGAAATTTGTAAAAAAAAATATGAGTGAAATATTGGTGCTAGGGATTTCGTAATATAATTAAATTTCACGTTTTTAAGCGTGATGAATTTTTAATCGACGGCGCCGTCAAGGCTACGTGCCAGAACCTCTTTTAGAAAGTATACATTAATGCCCTTTGTAAATTAGATATTTTCATCAGGCTGTATTTAGATATGAAAACGTAAAAGTGTATATGAAAGCAATGTATAGTTATTTGTATTATGGTGATGCTACTCTTCTCTGAGAGTTTAATAAGGTGACCTGCGTCATCTGTCCAACATTTGCGCCAGCATATGTACGGATATCATTTAAGAAATAAATACGTGCATAGGCCTAGTGTGAAATAGTTGTGGAAATGTGCTACATTCGAAGATTTTAAATTAAAAGTTTAAACCCTTAACGTTATACCTTAATACTGGTTGGATGACAAAGAATAAACTTACCTTTCCAGCTGGATTTTGTAGTCCAGAATTCCATTCACTAAATGTGCCGCTAGTCTGTAAAAAGAATAGCTATTAGGGGCATTCGTATTGCAGTGAGTAAACAGGCTATACTAAATTTATATAAAATACGATCAAACTCAATCAAGAAGAGGATCGTTGACTGAAAAGTAATTTTATGGAGAAGCGAACGAAATCCCGAGAGGCTTAGTTTCTACAGGAAGGAAAAAACTGCTGCATTCAGTGACTTGAATCTGCGTCACCCGTAATGCTGTTGGCAATTTCAGATAGCCGGTTTTTATACAAACGCTTTTTCGAAAATCCTTGTAAAGTTAAATTAAATTTTTCAGGCAGTGCAATTTCATTTGAAATGATGTACGTTGAGAATACGTAAACCGAATGAATTCGCCTGTGATAGATTAAAGGTTTTTTGTGTAGTGAAAATAAATGCATTATGGGGACACATCATGCTCGCTGATGCAGAAAATGTTAAAAAGTATGGTTATTTTGCAGTTTTAAAAAACGTTTTGCAGTGTGTGCAAGCACGAAATTGGGGATTACATTCTCTGACAAAAACGATTCCGTTTAAGCAGATATCGATTATCAAATATGATAGGATATAATATAACATATAATTTTATCCACGACATTTCTATTACCTCAAAGTTAAGCTATAAATACTATCATGATTTCCAGAAAAATGTTGCAAGTATGCCAATATCGAAAGTCAAAAAAACCATATATTGTTTTTTAATACTTTACGTACTTGAGCAGATCTTCCATGGATGCGAAATGTTGCTGTGGAAATACCATTCCTGGATTTGAATTAATTGGTAGGGCCTGTCGGTTTTTTAAGTACATGTCATCAAGCCACCAATCATAAGCCTGTAAGAGAGAAAGGCAGAATCCACTTTTACTCCTTGGCCCTTTTGTTTCTGCTTGAACATGTTGATGAAATAGCCGCCACAAAATGAAGCTACTTATTTATCTCAATTATCCCTTAATTTAAATTCGCGGATGACAACTTAAGTACATTTGTGTGTAACAGCATGACATAAAAAGGAATTTGAAATTAGACCGCCTTGCAAATGGGATTACAAACATGCATGTTGCATCTCCCGTGTAGGAAGGGAAGCGTCATAGACGATGAATACATTCGAAATTAAATATTAGGGGTTTAATTTGTATTACTGATCAAGTAACTCTCTTTTAATTTAACTGAAAGTCGTTAATTTAGACCAACTTTGTTTTGTGTTTTGTGAATTATTTAATAAAATTCTGGAATCATTTATTCTCCATTTAGTAAGTTTTTTTGTGTCAGTTCTAGCTTCGCTTATATTAACGTTAGATAATTCCTAATATCATCATAAAATAACTTTGCATAGTACATGGAAATCAGCAATGTGTGTTTAAATTATTTTCGACAATAAGTAGGAAATTTTCATTGGTATTGGCATATTACAGAGGTATACCGATACGTTTAAAACTCCTAAATTTAAGCATTTAGAACCTTCAGAATGAATGCAGTTATTTCAGTCTCGATTATAAGATTTACAATATCGATTTGAGTTTTTCTGTTGCCTAACGTCTAGATTATGCCCATTTGCTCTCACTGCTATCACATCATACATTATATGTGTGATTGTTATATCACAATTGTAGAATTTTGAAGCATTTTTGCGCAAGAAATGTTGCTGTCGGAGTTCATGTAGTTTGCGCGACTCCTGTTTGCAACAATATAAAAGCTCACGTAGGGAAAGCCTTGCTCTCTAACAACATTCCGAATTTCATTTCAGTGTGCATGAACTAAGTTAGAACCGACTTAATCCAAAGAGCAAAAGTTAATGATACATTTAAAAGTAATATAAGATATTTGGCATCTAATATTTTCAATATGACAGTGATGATATCAAAGAAACGAGAAAAGAAATATTGAAGTTCAAATTGCATTTCATGCATCGATATTTTGTTAGTGCATGATGGCAGTTGCGAATTTGATTCTTTTGAAACATTTTCCAATTTATTCTGTTATAAACACTTCAGTGCTACTTTATTGATTACTTGGCATAATTGAAATCATGTCACCGTGAGCCGGAATCACGAAAAATTTGTTATTTGTGACAAATTGTGAGTTAATCAACGTAGCAGAAAGTGTGCTTGAAAGGCTGTCAAAATGTGGCAGAAATAGTAATTATCTTTGAATTATCTTTCATAGGAATTATCTTTCATTTGATTACAAAATGGTTCAGTACAAATACCAATTAAATTTTATTCTGGTCCACACATACTGTCACATAAGCGATCGCACGGGTTCTACCGTGAGTGCCATATTTGGTCATTAGGACGCCTATCAGGCCGATGTCCAACATCAAATAGTGTTCCTACGTTTTATTGGCTATATGCACATTACATATTTCCTCATGCACCTTTAATCAGCGAAATGCAGGGAATGCGTTTTCATATTGCGGTTTTCTTTGATTTCACGCTGTTCGCCCAAGGGTCTCCCGTCCTGTTTTCCAGTTCATTTCCTCCCTCGTTTAAACCAGGAAAAAATGGGCGAAAAATAGAACAAAAATAAAAACGCCATTAAATTGCATGTCAACAAAGGGAAATTGAATCAGCAAATGCTCCATGAGGCTTGATGAACAAACGGAATTGGTTACGGTATAATTAATTTCATGTTGCTAAGGTTTGTAGGCCTAGTAGGTCTGGGTGGCGATGAAGCAAACGCGTCTGGTTTCCTGCAGCCCCGTGCGACTCAATGCGCACCAAGTGTTCGAGGTGCGTGGGTTTACATTCATTGAGGGCTTCACGGTGCATTGCTCGGTGAAAGAGAATTCCAGGCATGGTTTTTTAGTGGATACAACTAATTAGCCTAATTAGAATTCAAAACGCAGACCTCTGCGCTAATTGGCTTAGCGCATGGCTGTTGGATCAGAACCAAAGGAATACTAGAATGCAGCGTAGATAATTGGTAAATGTGTGTCATTACATTCGAGCATACATTGCGAATTTTTCGACAAATGTGGGTGATCTTTGGGCTGCAGCTCATCTGCATTACTTTTGCGAACCGTACTTTTCTATCCTCGTACAATAGACAGATTAGCGTTGCCACCTTGGCAAGGTCCGTTACTGAATCTAGTCTAAAGGTTGGTGGTAACTCGGAACATTTGTGAGCTAACTGTTATCGATCGTTGGAAAGCTGATCATAATATGCGATATTTAAACAAGAGGGAAAATAAATTGTTTCCTGTCATTGGCAATGACACACCTGAATGCTTTTGCGTCCACTGTAGCAGTTTGCACTCAGTTTTGTGATAAACCGGATTCTGTCTTTAAGGCTTCAAGTGAAAAAATGGTTCAGCTCCACTTGGCTTATTTGAAACAAAGCTTATTTTCTTAAGCGCGAATCTATCGTCACATCCGGTTTGAGCGGACTTGACAAAATAGGTTTACTAGTTGGTCGGAGTAAGGATTAGAAATGGCCATTCAATTTCATATCGAAATAATAAAGTTCGGTAAACTAAAAAATCAACATTAGTACAATCCAGTTTTATTAATTTTTGTATTATTTTCCGGAAAATTTGATTTTTATATTTAGAACATAGATTAAGAACATGCACTTTGTTATACATCAAATTGAACCAGGTACCAATCATTAGTACCTTATTTTCTTCTGCATGTGGAATCATGATAATAACTCGAACGACCTAATCGTCTGCCATTAGTTTACCTGCATGGGTTAGCTGATCCGTCAAGAAAGCTTTAAGGACCTGTTATTATGCCCTATTTCTATAGTATCTCAAGGTATGTGATCGGATACGTCACAACTACATGTGCTTAACAACTGGACGGGTGAAACAAGACCATAGAGCGTTTAGCAGTTCCATAGTGTTTTATGCGTTAGGGTAACTTTACTGTTTACGTATTTAAGGGCTAATTGAAACAATCTGATAGTTCAAGGCGGAAATCGCTTTTATTTCCTTGTTGCAGCACTCGCTACTTTGTTGTTAACAGTGATTGCCATCCATCCGGGGTCAGGACATGAAATTCTAAATGCATGTTGCATAACAGTAATAAAGCAGTTGTTGGCCATAAATGCTTAAACTATGACAAGAAAAATACAACTTAGCAAAGAAAAATAACGTGATTGAGCCACCTTAATTTTATTACCATATATAGCATTTAAAATTAGCTTTCTAATCTAACTAAGGTAGTTTTTCTCTTCACCAGACTCTTCCTCTAGACTCGTTTAGAAAGTGTTAAAACGTATCTTATTTGAATAAAGCTACCATCAGTGATGAATGATTTAGTTTTTTTAAAAACCTGACCAGTAAAATTGTACACATAAGTGAAATTACAAATTTTAATCGTTAATAGAACATAAAGGTGATTGAGAAGAAAACACGGTCGCCACCGATTACTAAGGAACTAACCCAGAATTCGCATGGAAATACCACGAAAACCACAACTCTGGTCTCATGGTGCCACTAAAGCTACCTTGCTCGATAAAAGTTGAAAAAGTTCCTAGCACATTACAAAATATCTTGATATGAAATTTTAATTATGAATATATCATATATTTTACTTCTGATTAAATAGTCTGTAGACTGAATTTCGAATTTTAAGCCATGTTAATTGCGAGCACAGTTATAACTGCATTTTAAGTGATAGTGGGAGTAATGTATGATAAAACATTTTGATAAATAGTCGTAGTTTGACTTCACGAATTCTCATTTTCTGATCAAATGAGATAAGGCGACTACCAAGGGTATTTTAGCTTTATACAAGAATCCATAAAATGCGTTGTACTTGTAAATGCATCCTTGATAGAGCCTTTAGTTTAAAAAACATCAAAACCAGCTAATGATCTATTAGCTAAATGAACTGAATGTATGGGTATTCGTGAAATCACATAATAATGAACTCTAATGTACAATAATGTACAAGTCTTCAATTACTGTAAATTAAAACTGCTTTCAATGATTGATTTTGTAAAATGCCTACTCGTTCAAGTTGACTTCGAAAAATGCATTGTATAAGGAATATACTTATACTAGGATATACTAAATTTCTGAATTTGACTGTAACTGAAATTAATTGAAAAGCTGTCAAATTAGAAGAGGTTCACCATACTTGATGTAGTATTGTTTATGGTAAACGGTTCTTGGTTCTGTTTTAGGTAACGCTGCCTATAGAATTAACCAGGAAAACTCGTAGCACATAAAAAGGTTAACTTTCCAATAGGCTAGCCTTCGAAGAAGAAATAAATTACGCCTTACAAAACACGAGGCTGGTAGTGGGTATTTTTTAACAAAACATTAACATATCGCGTTGAAATTTAGACAAACAGAGAAGATGATTATTGTAAACGTTGTATTGCGTATTCAGTAAATAATAATTGTACAAAGAAATCCGAGCTCGAATTTGACGGCAAACCTGTAATTTTCATCATGTTTTTAAAAATATGAAAAACCTCTATTTAATAAGAATAACGCCTGATGATTCACTTTGCACAGACAGCAGATAAACGAATTGATTTATGCAATAAATGTAGCATATATAGTAAACAAGGATCCTTATTATTACTATCATTAAAGGGTTGTCCGTTATGATTGTTAAAACTACCATAGATATAACTTGGATAAGTCATCATACACAAATAGGCTTGCCACTCACCACTCTTTCTACTAACTAACGTTTACATTTTCTTCTTAAGCACTATAGAAAAATCAATATTAATCCAACAAAAAATAGCATCCCGGGGCTATTAATTACTAAGAAACCTGACATTTTTCATCTAACAAGATATGTACAGGCTCGAGTTCCCAAGTTCTACTTATAACTGCCGACTTTTATTTACCATATAACGAAACGTGGCAAATTTGGTATGAAAATCAACTGGGCAGACTGGAATGAATCTAAAAGTAACATTACAGACGATGTAACTCAGACAGCAACATGCCATTGTACTACAATTGTAGTGTCAATGATGTCAATGAAGGGTCAATGAATTTAACAGTTTTAAAACCCCTAAATATATTTTTACCATGACACCTTTTTTCAAGAATGAAAATATGGGCAGATATTTTGGAGAATGAACAACATGCAGTTCATATATTGCAGCGTGAGTTCCGTGAATTCATTTCTTGACATACTTTCCCTCCGTCGCTGTCAGGCAGAGGAATGACGACCTCGGACTTAGCCAACTGACCGACGTAATTATGTCTGTAACTTATTATCTAAATTGGCTTCCTCGGTAGATAAGGCTTATTGTCCTAATTAGGTAATAGGATGGTTGTAATGGGTGGTAGGCGCACTCTTCTCTCCTCCTGAAGGCTGCCTGCGATGGGATTTCACTCGTTTTCCTTTCTAATGAATTGATTTGCATACATTTTATCCCTACTGACTGGGAATGGTTATTAGTCCGACTTTAGGGGGAACATCGTTGTGCCCCGCACCTCTTCCCCATCATGCCATTCTGGGGATTTTCAGCCAGGCTCCCTCGCTCAATCTCTCCTTGCCAATCCTTGGGGCAAAAGCCAATGTAAGCTTTCGTGTTCGTTATCGGCTTTGAAATGCAATTGGGCATTTCTTCATCACACTCGTTTGCGACCATGTTGTATTTCCTATTCGTTAGGCACCGAATCAAGCGTTGTAAGCACACGGAAAGACCATTTATACGAAATGACGGGGAATCCAGCAGCTCTGAAACAGGGGAAGCTTCCTATCTTACGGTTTTATTTTAGTAGGGAATATACCTAAGGGAGTAATAAAAACACAAGCTAAGCCTGTGTGCGTTCCCCGTGTTTCATCCGATCTACAACTGATGAGAGTATTATCCTCCTCATCATCGTACATTGAAGTTTTAGAGAAACGCTAGTTTTAGGGCGATCGTTTCTAATTGAGATGTTAAATTCTAAGAACTGATCGACTGGCACAGACAGTTGTTTGAAATTTTGGTGAATTGATAGTAGGTTGAAACCCTGCTCGAATGCACGCTAAATCGCACGGTAAGATAAAGGATGTTATTGCGTTTAAGAAAATATTCACAACTCGTATGATGTTGTTTGAATCTCATTTGTAGCTAGTTACATGTACGTGCTCTGTACTTAAGACATGCTGCTGATCTTTCAGTTAGCCTCACTAACGTTTACTGATGACCTTGTGATTCAGTGTACATCGAAATCACAATGTGGCGTATTTCATTTAAATTCATCATGGATTAATTCTGAAATGAAAATTGTTTGTCTTTAGGTGATAATAACACCTATATCTGTAATCTTAATAAGCAGCCGGTAAATATTTTGATAGTTTGCTTTTTTTTTTTAATGTAATATTCTAGAGTGACTAGACCAAAAATCTAAATCCATTTAGTTATAAGTGAGGTGTTTATTTCTTTCGGTGTTTATCAAGTTCACAATCAGATATGACACGCTTCGATGGATTTACCGCAATAATTTTTTGTACTGACGTTTACTTTGTTGTATGAAAATAAAATGTTAAAAACCTACACTTTCGCTTATATTTCAATATTAAATTAATCTGTCTGGTACATATGTCTCGAGCAACTAGCTCTGCAATGGTTACATACTTATTGAAAATAAGTTGCTAACTATGAAGATCATTTAGCTGAACTACGCATTATAGCGTCTAGGTAAATTAGGCTTTCGCAAGCTTCATTTTTAAATAAAGTTGCATTCTAGTCCCTTTAGGATGAAGCAGCACTTGCCATTATTAATGAAGAAGAACATTCCCAAGGGTCTTGCAGCCTTATGATAATTTCGCACTGCTAGGTGTTTCCTACCAGTGTAACATGGTGAACTCAAATGATGGGCTACATACTCAGGCAAAGGGAATGACACACCAGAGAGAGAAGAAATGGCAGCTGGGCAAATTGGTTTTTGTTGCCAATCTGACCGCGGGCTACATCTTGCGAAGACAGAGAAAATTGAGGATGAAAACTGCAGATGGAAAAATGTAGTGGCTGCCACATTATCAGGCAGGAATTCTGTGGGTAAATTCTATTGCAAATATGCTTTCTTATGTCAGATAATTACTTTTTTGTAATGAATCTATTGTTCAAGCTTCATTTCGAGCATTGTTGATTTTCACTTATACCGAGATTCTAGAATTTTCCAAACTAAAAACCTCGGAGTTATGGGTGGAATAGTATTACAGCCTAGACTCAATTTTCTGTGTAAGCAGGAAAAAGCAATGTGCCTACGAAATTTCTTTGTACGTAATCTTGTTAGCGTTTTTGTCTTCTTCAAAAAAAACGCATTTTTTTTCGATCTCGGCTCGTGTCTCCAGCGATTTGCGCCATGATAAATAGTTATTGCGTGAAACAAAACCTCAATTTGTTCGCTTCTGTTCTTGTCTCTCACGTTCAAGATGGATTTATTTCCGGGAAACATTTTAGATCTCTATTTTTACTTCTGGTGCATAGTGCCTTTTTCTTTAGTAAAAATGTCATAAAAGTTTCACTTCTAAACTGATCATATTAAAATACTGTATATATGAAATTATTTCTTTCTGATTAATTACCAGCCACATGATGTTCAGGATTAATAAAGGCACGACTTTAATAGAACAACCAAAATAGGGCGTTGGTATTTCAGAGGCCAGCTTATTTTAACTAAATACATGTATACTGTACTTATAGATTATATACAATAATATTATATTTAAAAATCGTAATAATATCGAATTATTTATTAAATTTATATTCTACACTCTTTATGAAGTACTCTTACTTCTTTGTTACATGAAGGGTTATACTTATAGTTATAAAACGCTAAGAAAAGATATTCTAGTTTTACATTTCACATGATTTACATGATTTTTGACAGTCTTAAAACAGTATAACAGTATAACTGTTTTATCGCTATTTCTATTTATAATTATAATATTTCTAAGGCTTCATTAAAATGAATAATTGTTAGGTTGTTTTGTTTCTGTGCACGTGTGTTATAAATATGCACATGTTTATACTGGTTATGCCTTTTTTCAACGGCATTCAAGATACAAAAGCCTAAATTTGGAGTGAACTGTAAAGCGGTACAGCTTTAATCCATACCATAAGATTCTCAAATATTAAATATATGACAAACAATAAAGCTTTCCTACATCCATTAAGTGATATTGCAGTCGCCATTTTCGATCAATATAGTGTACAGTGCATGCTACATATAATCCATTTTCCTATGTTTGACACCCACATGCAGGTGGTAGGCTAGTTTCGTGTTTTACTTTACACGGAAAAGTAAAACCCTAAAAGGTTTTTTCCTCGCCTCAAATAACGATCCATAAAACAAAAGCATAAATACTGGCATATGGATTCTCCAGAGAATTCGTTCCATTTTTATTCTACTTCTGGCACGTGAAATTGGTGATATCTGCAGGTAGTGTTGTGTTACTCGCTGTGTGGATGCCTCCACGCTGAGTTCAATTCCGAGCACGTAAACTAAGAAAGCCGAGCCTGGATTCTCGTCAAACGTAATTAACGAAATGGAAGGTGTTTAGATCCATCTAAGCCAGCAGGGTTTACGTTGAAGGGTCGACAGAAATAATCCG
>JAQIXS010004436.1:0-15133 GCA_034700785.1 Rossiulus vilnensis
GTTTTCCGAATTAGGAGGACCTTTTGTATTGCCAAAGGCACCAAGGTTGCCCAAAACCTATTCCACTTTCCGAGTTATGGAGTGCCGAGTTACGGAGAGTTGACTGTAATTAAAACCTTTGATTATGAATGATTATGAATTATTTACATATATGAAAATAATAATAAATATGAACAGAACAACCTCCGTTGCCCATCTTTGGAGTTTTCACTGAGCGAATAACATTTTGTTTTCAAGTTTATTTTATTATTATTTTCTTTTCATAAATAAACGGGTCATTTTCAAATTTTCAAATAAAGTTTGCAATTTTCATACGTATTTGTAGCAAAGACTGTGTGGTTAATATCTTGCATACTGGGCAACCCTATGGGTCGGCCTTAAATTAAATTTCCAAAATTGTGCTTTGGAATGTCACGGCGCCCCTGATGGTGGGCAATCACTGCCAACGTAAGAGCGTTGCGGAGATGTTGACATTTGTTTATCCTTTCATCCATTTACAAGAGCACACGAATACATGTACCTGTTTTGTAATGATAGATTAAATCGTTTATATTGGTCGTTCAAAGCATCAATTGAGGGCTCTTTTAATTTCCGCTTGGCAATTAAGCCAACTTGAAACATGTATTGCACTAAATGAATGCTGTTGGTTTCATAGATCAATCAAGTTGGTGACTTCTGTCTGTTAAATGCGTGTTATATCACCGGATATTGGCCAAGGTTTTGTGCAAGCGTTGTGCGACATCCTTTTCCTTCAAAAGTATAGGTCCTTGAAAATGTTTGTAACATTTATCATTGCACTTGTCAAACACCAGGAGTAGATGTTCATCGATAATCGTTGGCGGAAAAGATGGCTGTTGAAGTTGAAGGTAAAACGAAGCATCAAGCTTTTGCAATGCCTCGTTTAATTCCCTCTCCTGAAATTTGCAAACTGTTTTATCGGGCGCAACCTCAAAGCAAATATACTTTGCAATTGCTAATGTTTCCTCCGGGATCTGCGGCTTCGTCAATACAAATTGATTGGCAATCCGGATGGCGTAAGCCCCGAATCCATTGCGCCCCGAGCCAAACGCATTGAAATTTGATGTGAATTTAACCACTATTAAAACTGCTACCGACAGCTGCTTGCTTGTTCTGAATGGATGAACACGAAGGAGCGTTTAGTCGGAGCGCCGCAACGCAACTTCTTTACGTGTATTTCAAAGGGTGCACAATCTCATCAAGCGGCTTCGCCCGTTATTCTTCAGTTTTAATGGCGCCTAAACAATTGAACAAAACGCTCCTCCGGTTGCCATGGCAATGCGCGGGATCACCTGCAAACTTTCCTCCTTTCGTCTCATTTTGGTGGATCATGGCTTTCTCATTAACTGTTTGTTGTGGACAAAAGTAGACCACTTGATATTTAAGGGAGTCAATACTAGTAACAGGGTGTCTGGTTGTCTAGAAAGCCTGGAAATGTCAGGGAAATTGATATTGTCTGGAAACTAACTGTCAAACCAAAAAAGCCAGTATAGATGTTAACCATTATGTATTTGAAGACCAAGTCACCAAGGCTGAAATTTTTTTGGTGATTAAGGACTGTGCCATATTCATTCAAGCGCCTTAAACATGCCCAAAGAGCATATGATTGTATCAGCAAAACTGAGTTTATAAACACCTTCACATGGTCTTGAAATTTAATACAAGTGGTTTGGAAAACCTGGAAATGTCAGGGAAATTTGCTACTGAATTTAGCCAGACACCCTCTAGTGATGACGAAGACGCTAAGGACAAACAGTGTGGGAGTAGTGCTGATTTGTGCGCATTAGATATATTCAACTACAGCGAACAAAAAATGCAAACGTAACAATGGAATAAAAGTCATTCCAATGCTTGCTCGCTGGCATGGATGCAGTGCCATCTCGGGGCTGAAATGCAAACTTCCTCATTATTAAATATAAGACAATTTTGAAAGCATTTACGCCTGTTGGGGAGACATCTTTGTTGCCCATTCTTGTTGCCATTATGTTTACTAAGCGTTATGCTTAATGAAAAGTTGAATATGGCCACTTACAGCTGATCATGTATTATCCATATACAGCTGCCCGCTTGACCATGTACATGTATATGAAAAAAAGTCTTATGTTCTACTAAATACATGAACAATCATTAATGCTCACTACCCTTTAACAAATCTAATACATGCCAATATTGATATAATTTAAAATTTAGTACAAGTCACTGAACATATGGCCCATATTCACTTTCTCCATCCGGCTGACAGCATTGTCGGCAATTTTTCAAAAGTAAAATCTGGACCAAAAAATGGATGTAATGTTTTGCCTCCCACATGTCAGTTTACATGTGAGTTCACATGGCGGCTTACATGTGCATTACGATAATATTACATAAATGTGGCGACGTTTTTTGGTCATATTAGTACATCGAGATTCATTTTGCGATTTCCGCAAAATCGCTTTCGTAAGCATGGAAAGCACACTGCGCACAATGATACTTTAGGTATCGCATTCAGGGGTGTTATGGGGAGTAGGGTTAACTTTGTATTCAATTATCGATCCTTCCCGCTTTGAAATGATTCTATTTGTGACTTGAAATATAAAGGAATGCCACAACAACGCTTCTGCAATCCGCATTTGTGTCGTACAAAACGCCTATTTTTCTATGCCTTGAACACACGTGTTTATCAAGACTTCTTTGTACACGATCCAGTCTACATTTTTCGTCTTATATTGGAGGAATAAGTACTTATTTATGTTCGCCAAGTTTCTACTTATCCACTGACGAAACTCACCTGGCGAGCGTGCTGTCATCTGGCGGCAATAATTGAAACAAGAAAATGTGAGAAACTCCCTGATTGTACTGTTATTTTCACTTGGAAATATTCGAGGTAAGGATATTATTGATTAAACGTGATCCATGACGCATATGTATTTTACGTGATTTTCAGGTAAGATAATAGAATAGAATAATCCACTAGCACTAAGGGATTCAACCCTTATGGCTGCAAAATTAGATGTCCATGTATATTAGCCAATTTATAACTAGGTAATTGTGTTATTGTGTACATTTTAGACCATCACCAAAAGCCTTGGCTTTTCTGAAAGATTCCCATAGTGCTTTTTCATTTAAAGATTCAAATAACAAATTTAAGTGCAAGGTTTGGAGTTAAAGAGTATCTTCCTTTTGTAAGCATCTGAGAGCTACAAACACAATTCACCAAAACTGCTGGACTTTTAAGAGGCCTGTGTATGAACAAAAACGTCGCCATTTTGACTTAAGGACCAAAAACCGATCTTATTAAACCGAGTTCTACTAACTAATGTCAACTTTCAGTTAAACTTAGGTCACATTTACACATAACATGACCTCTGAAATTAATGCAAATTTCGTCAAGGTCTTTCGAATAATTTAACCTTAATGAAGGCGCCGTTAAGTCAGGACAAAATACCAATATACGACGTCTTCATAAAACTGGATGAAATCTTAAAACCATCTCTTTCATCGACTTTCTCACATTTTGTAAATAAAATGGCACTGACCATTCAGCATTTCATCAATGAATTTTGTGTGTGTTAAATAATAAATAATAGTTGTCAAAATGTGTTAATGAATTTTCATGTTTTCTATATAAAATGACACTGCCAGCTTTGATGCAAAAGCTTACCAGAGCATATTTCAACGTGGCATTAATGATTTTGCATATTTTTTTCTTTTCGTCAAAATCATGCAAGCACAAATGCTTAAAGGCACAAATAATGGCTTTCATGTTTTATATCAGCATGCGTCACATTTCCTGAACAACACAGCATTGCTCATCTTGATGCAAAATTAGATTGGATGTGTAAAAGCAGGGAGAGATGTGGGTCATCTTGCGTTATAACGCAAGGGCGGTTGCACCAACCAAGGAGGTTTCGAATTCTGCAAAGGCCATGAAATAGTGCTTTCTCGCTACCCCATAGAATTGTTTTCTGAAATTTATAGCGAACAGCAATTCTTGTCCTTGCCATTGTGTCTGGAAAGTGTCGCCGCACACTGCAATGGTAATTCCCCCTGACTTATAATAATACCAGTTGGTAATAATAGCTTGCTCGTTGTCATTGTCATTCGCATGGAAACGAGTGTCTCCCCTTCCTGACAGCCCCATCTATTATTTTTATGAATTTCGTTCCGTTTGCTGCTGCAGTTGGGAGGAGGAAGGAAATCCAACTGGAGTGTGTTTATTAGATACAAACAGCGAGCGTCTTAAGAGCGGGAGAGCAGCCGCTTAAAGGGAATTAGGAAGTTATTCAGCGACACTTATGGCCTTCCTCCCTCGCAAAACTTAAACCAAGCTCTCTCGACGTTGGGGGTCATGAACCTATTATCGAGCCAACACTCGGTGTGACTCAAGTACGCTCACTACTGCCGAGTAAAGATATCCAGGGAATTGTGGATTTGCGGCACATTTCAAACAGGCCTTTCTATGTTCACATTTCCATATTTTGTCTTAGGCCTATTTTTCATTATATAGGGGAATTGCACATCTATCTGACAATTATAGCTAGATCCATATTTGTCAATGCACCGCCACACACATAGCTGACATCTAGCTGGCATCTGTCAGCTTGCGGCGGTGCATTGAAAAATGTGAATATTACCAGAATTAGCTACTGAAATGTCACATTGGTCAGTTAGGAGTGCAGCCCGCCTATTTTTACTTGTCAGTCTTTTTATTTTTGTAAGAAATTCCTTCAAATCATTGTTTCAAGAAGCGATGTGACAATGTGAGCGAATTTTTTGATCTATTGTCCAAAAATAAATTTGAAATCCATTCAGTTAAAATTTTCTAAGCGTTTTTCAGCAATAAATCAATAAACCATCCCAGTTAATAATCAAAACCGAACCAATGTCCAAGACTTGGTATTTCAAGAGATATTTGGTTCTGACGTCAGAATTTTTTCACAATTAAGAGGCAAATCTGGCCTTCCGGTAGATTATGTTATGAATGTCCACCAATAGCATTCGATTTGCTCTTTTAAGATCATGCACGCAGATCAGATTTACAATTCTGCACTGCAGTCCGGATGGCCACCTAATGAAATACATGTAGACTCATATTTTTTTTAACATTTTTTGACGTGCAAATATGGATAGGCTACCATCCAGCGCAGTACGTCACTTCGGCGCTTTTGATTTAGGAGAGAGCGTTGTGACGTAGACGTCTGGGCCAACGGTTGACCAGTATAATAAACGACCTGCTGCCCTGTCATTTTAAAAAAAATTTCGCCATCCATCCGTCCGTCTTGCGTGGACGCTGGAATCCATCCTCTTACTTTAGGCCACATGCGTCCTCTCTGCGCACGAATGCCATTGTAAATACGAGGCCGTATTGCTGGCTTTCCGCTCGATCGAGCGGAAGTCTGATGGCAACTGCGCTGTTGTCCTTTTGGGTTCTATTAATTGTATGCCGCTGAGAAAAATTATGCTTCAAAACCTGGGACTTCCTGTGCCGCGTGTCCAGCGTGACGTAATTAACAGTAAACTTCGGGCCGGATGACGGAATGATCAACTCATCATTTCGAGTTAGCGACGAGAGAAAGCAGATTAGAGCTTGGAGCAAATCGGTTGGACACTCCCCTTCCTTGCACCCCTCAATTTTATTGTCCATCAGAGGCCTCTGCCAGCTACGTAGTAGTTTCCTCCAAGGATGCGATGGCGCACCCTTGCGGCATGCGAATGAGCGTTTGAATCTAAATGTGAGTACTTCTGCGTTTGTAGAGCATAGTTGTTGTGATGTCTGCTCAATTTCGGTGCCCTGGGATCGTCCATTAATCCCGTAAACCGATCTGACGTCACATGAAAGGTCTCAGCTGGTGAAACAAGCCAACATGGATCGCTGGCCCCACTGACAAGCATTATCTGGAAAAATATTCATACACCAGTACACATCTTGAATTACATCTACCAAGGCACAACAATTTACGTTAAAGTATTAAATACGAAGTTTAAGCGATTGCTTTTGGCCTACTTGCGAATTTTGCAAAACCTATGATGCAGCGCACTTAAGATCTGTCCATAAAGAATGATCATCAAAAAGTCGACTTTATGAATCCTTCCCCAGTCCATTTGTGTATTATATAGTGTATTTTATTATTATGTAGTGGTTGTTACTGACAGGTTTCACTGCACTACGGAGTTTAAAAAATAATTCAGGTCCGAATTTCATGTAGTCCAATCGACCAATCTGTGTTTACCACCACCCCCTTCCACCTTCAAACGTACTTCATGAGATTTTTCACCAGATTAAAAAACAAAAAAAATCTTAGGTTGGATTTAGCTTAAATTTATTAGCAATCAAGTTGGTGTGAACTTGCTCATTGAATTTATGCACTGAATTTGTCGAAACCAGCAACTTTCCTCGCTTGACCAATGACCACGCGTTCCCTCCCCGTCCTATATGACTCGTCCACTCTCGGATCATTCGTTAGGACGCCGAAGATTCGTGTGCATGTAAACGGTAATTGGATGAAAAGCTTATTTCGTCTCAACCGGATTTGCATTTTCGCTCAATAATGATAGATACCAGCGCATTACCTCGCCTGACTTCTAAACCCCTTTTCGAAAGTCCATCCTATTTACATGTCGCGCCACAACGGTGCTGCTAATGAATAAACATGCCGCTGCCATGTTGACTTCGTGATTGTCATTAGGCTTGAAATACGCCAGTTCGTCGTGGAACTGTTTGTAGTCTTTAACCATTTTTTTTTTCCTTTCCAAATTTTTGAAAGAATTTATGTGGCGAAGATAATTCACTGCTGCAAGGCTAGACATTTCACATAAAATTAGACCCGAAATTCCTTTTCGACCATTTGTTAAAGCGCCGTTCTGTCATATTGCTGCTGTGTTTTGGAAATTCTCCTATTCAAGTTGGACACAGATGTGTGCTGCATTGTTAACCCTAATGGAAAGATCAGTATGGACGCGTATAAAAATTTATGCCAGTACATTTGTATACTGGGACCAGTGACGGTATACTGGTACCAGTGCAGATGTGCTGATAGAGTATAAGTAAATGGCCAATGTATAAAGGGTAGGTGGCCAAAGTATAAAGGGTATGTGTGGCGAATGTATAAAGGGTACAGGTGGGGAATGTATAAAGGGTAAGCGGCCAAAGTATAAATGAATGGCAACATTTAAATGACCATCTAAAAGTAAAACTGCTTATGTAAGACCACGAAAGAGCAGTCAGATAACAGGTCCCTAATTAACATCCTTTCCTTCAACAAACCGGGATTGCCGAGACAGTAGGGTGATGGTCTCGCTAGTCGATGGTCGTGGGTTTAATTTATGTGAACACGCGTATTATAATAAACGTTTGAGTTTGTTGGACGCTGTTCAATTCACATAAAATGTACATAAGTTACACATTCGAAACCTCACATTTGAGTTGCTTGTTGACCACATCGCTGCTCGATTCCAGATCGCATTTGAAGCAAAAGATGTTCTCAAATGCACACGTTGACTCCTGATCTCTGTGCACCTCAAGAATGACAAGAAGCGCTTTAGTAGCCGCGGTGACCCTTGTTTGCATCACAACCGAAAACCGGCTTTTGCCCTTTCTGCATGGGTCAACTGAAGATTAGCCATTCCATCAGGCCAGAAACCCACGCTTCTGATCCGTTGACCCGATCCTTCCCGGTCCTCACCTACCAACGTGCATCTGACAAGTTTTGTGTTTCGGTGTTGGAAGAAACAATGCCCCACTGACGCTTTGGTCACTTATCTCGTGAGTTGTGGTCAAGCTAATCTAATCTAGTGAACCACTTTGTGCGTGGCGGTGCAAACGTCGCTGTTTATTCGCGATGGGTGACGATTAGTCAGCTCTCTAACAAATTGACTCGTCTTTGTCTCGTTCGGTCGCTGCAATCTGAAGTCTTGACTAATTAATTTACTGCGACTGATTAGATTAGCATTTTGAGAATTTCAACTGATTCCTGCCATTTGTAATGAAAGTATCGCAGGAGTAACACCATCGTCGAAGTCATGCTGGGTGAGTATAAATGATGTACGGCTCTTTTATGTGGTTTCCATTAATTGCGAAACGCATCAGGTTATCATTATTAATTTACACTTCGCAATTGCGTTCACTACACAGTGGACACAATAGTACTGTAGTACTATTTGTATTTAAGAGTGCTGCAAATACATGCATGAGTCCATGACCTTTTCACAATGTCTTGTATCTTCTATTAAGCAAATATCCGGTTCTGTACCTTCCAGAACTGTTATGGCAAGTTTTATTTGAACTGCCTCATTGCCGTATGGGTCACATATTTCTTGGACATGGACTATAATGCAATAAACAGATTATTACGCTCCATGGACGTCAGTAGTCGGTAAGCCCTTCCCCTAGGCAATCGGTTTCGTCCAACCCACTCATCTAAAATCTAAGAACAGTTGTAACTGCTACAACACCTGAGTAAGAAGACACGATGGCATGTAGTTTGCATTTGAATTAGGTTTTGAAGGTTTTGAAATGTCACCCTGAGGCATGGATTGTAATTCCACTGAAAGTTAATTGTGACTGCGCGTTAATTAACATACGATTATTTTTTAATTCTAAATTCAATGCAGTATAGCGTCTTCATCATTTACATTTGAAATGTTCCAGGTGATGTCTGAAGCAGCTGCATTTTGACTCGCTGCTTTCGTTGTCTCTGGGGGTGGATCCTGGTGCAAGCAATCGCAGGTAAGGTTCCAGCATTTTAAATCCAGTTTTATCGTTGTTATTATTCCCATTTATGGGGAAACCACACTATAGGAGGCTTTCGTCAAATACGTTAATTAGTGGGCTAGTCTGTTCTCCATACCATTGCCCACCTTTCCCTTTTAATATGAATTAATGATGTCTCGTTACTGCCCTCGCGATGCACGCATTGGCCTTTAGATATTAATAAACGCATGTTAACTCGTTAGCCTTAAATCTAATTTTTATAACTCTGATAGTCCTCTTGTCAACATTTCATGCCAGTGTGCGCCGGTTGAAATTCAACTAGCCTTTTGTAATTCTTTGAATATCCCCTTGGAGAGACATTGAAGGCAGCGTCAAGGGAACTGTGTGATGTTCAAGCACGATATAGACAGACAGACCTACTGTCCCTTGTCGTTGTGCACACCATAGTTATCACTACATATAAAATGTCCACAATGAGTTAATACATACACCAACCAAATTTATCTGAATTCGAAAATTGAGCAAATCAAAGCATGGGACAACGCCTAGAAACAAACAAAAAATAATTAAGAAACACTCCAATAGAAGTTTCATGTTTTGTTTTTGTTTTCATTTGCTTGATTTGTTCAATCTTATCTAATGGGGAAAAAACATGATAATTACGCTGATTGGCAATATTTCAGAAATGAAATTGATAAACTTTTTAGGTTTTAATCGTAATGGGTTGTATGCGTTGATTTGGACATCGAAAACCACTGTTATTTGCAATTATCATCCAATTAAGCGTTTCGTAAGAGAATGAGAGAATTATTTTGGAATAATCTTACCAGAAAATATACATTACGTGTGTAATTAACTGAAACATCATTAATTAAAACCCAGAAGGTTATGTAAAACCTTTATTTACCAATGACATTTTACACGTTAATATTGAATGAATATCATATTAACTCATAACAACATTCTTTTAATAAGCATGTTCTAAATCAAAAATATCCAATATGTAATTGTTTTATATCAGATATACTGTACACCAAAATAGATTTTTTTTGTTTAAACAGAAAAAAACCGTCACTAGGTAGGGACTATCATGTTCCGAAAATTGCTAACTGCAGATCTGCCAAACGAATCTGTTGTTTGAAACGGCACTGTCACTCGCGTTTTAATGTCAGCGTTTTCGACGTCGTTTTGTCCCCTCCCCCTTTACTCAGTAAATGTCGCATTAAAGATTAAAAAGTGCGTTATTAACCACAGACGGTTTTGTCTGACAACACAGTTCATAAAAATGGGAGCCAAAATCCCCGATAAGCAAAAGCTGTCATTTGGAAATGAAAACGTTGGCTAAAGCAGTTTGCTGTCTATTGTGCGGCGGTCATGCAAACCATTGTTTCGGGGCTCTGTTTCATCGAGTATTGTCTCACACTGTCGCACGCATGGCCTGCTGGGAACTGCGTGGTGGAAAAAGCTTTTAATTAGTGCGCATCAATCCTCCCATTGTCGGCCGGTGGGTGTAACTCAATTGGCAAAACTCGCTTTTGTAACCGAATTGTATGCGAGGTTCAAACATGGGGCGAGAATCCGATGGACCTTTTATTCGCAATTAGAGGATCCGGAGTCTGTAATCTGTAATCAAGCATCTCACGCAGCGCTCGCCATTCTTGTGCGCCTAGTGTTAACTCAAATTTGCATTTTTCAGAGCAAATTGACGTCATTTGTCATCGCCGATGAAACGTGTACATGGCGAAGCGCCGTTGAAACTGTATTTGCCAAAGATTAACAGAATCATAATTGGTTTATGGCGAATTGGTCCAAAATGCTGTAGAATGGACGGTTAGAGTCCGTTTTGATGTACGATTAATGATCGGTTTTAATAGATGATTTGTATTAATCGAAGTTTAATGCAACTTTCAATCACCTCATCTTGCTGGGGTTCGTTGTTACCATAAAAATGAACAACGTTTATAAGGGCTTTTCTGTTGGAATTTTGTTCTAAATGTCCCAAAGTTTCTAGAACTTTAAGTTATCAATGATGTACATACCACTCTGATCCGCAGCAAATGCCTCTAAATAGTGCTATAGAAATATGCTACTCAAAAATGTGGATCGCTTATGTTAAATAAAATAGGATCGTATTACGCCAGGGCCCACACTTTTAGTCAACATTATCTGTTAGTTTAAGCTTAATCTTTAAAAAAACGTATCCTAATTGATGCTTAAGCATATCAGGTTTCTTAAATTCCGTGAATTAATTAAGAAAGGCTGAATATGAGACTGTTTGACAACGTCATTAGAAGTCTTAATTGAGAAATTTGAGATAAATTTGTATTGTATGGTTTCTCCAATTTTTTAAAAGTACACGTTGCTAGGACAAGTTTGCAAACTTTCCACCAGAGCAAGTAAAAGTAACAAGATACTTTTTTTTTCATATTCTATTGAATTTGTAGGGTTTAATTTCTGTACTAATAAACTGTACTGATACTGTACTAATAAAGTGCTATTTTTTATATTCTGACTTTTAATGCATTTTGTCTACCAGAAATGGGTAGAAGAGTTCACTCTTCAGCGTGAAATTTCACTTGATGACCCCCTGGAAGTTTTGAAATTGCAACGCACGATGTTTCTCAGATTGAGCTATCCGTGTAGTTATTCTAACGATACGTTAGCAGCTATTCCCCGATTTAGAGCACCTGAAGGGTGGCGCTGGTGTAGCTCGCCTGCCACCTCTTCTTCCCGGCATTAAGCTTAATAAAATTATGCTCCTCGATAAATTTTCTCTCTAAGACATTAGCACAAATCCTGTGGAATTAAGCTTATTACCGATTTATTCTCATCACTGTTAATTATGCATTGTGGCTGCGAGGAAAACTGGAGTTGGCAACCACCTGCCACCTCCTCCCCACCCACGAATATTGCCTATTGGCGTGGAATTAAACGAGCGGTTCCATGAATGCTTTGGGCAAAAATGCTAAGCATGAGATTTGCTTATTAAAACGAGGACGGGGTGGAAAAAAGGCGAAAAAGAGATCAAGCAAACGAAATCGCCTAGTGTATTTATTTCTGAAAGGGAAAGTGTTTAAATGCCACCCACTCACTACACAACTCGGCTTAGTGGTAGCAGCGAGTGCATCGAGGGGTGCTCGGTGTTCACTTTTAACTCTTTTAATTTGATGCTCAGTTGAATAATGGCGATGAATTGAACTAGTGGTACGTGAAAACAAGCGGAACGGAAAGATTTGTCTACGGTTAGGTTTAATTTTCTACCGAATCCATCACGATGATGCACCAGTAGCGAGATAGCGGGGCGTTGAAACCTTGATAAAGAGGACGTCCAAGGTTGCACGGAGGGAGGGAGGGATGGTGGGGTCAGATGGTCGGTTGTCAGTAATTTCGGACGTGCAAGTTTTGAATTGTGCGGTAGTCAAAAGCTGCTGAGTGCAGTCCCTGGTGAAAAGATCAGTATTGCTATACTGATGTCACTAAATAGTGTTTTTTTAGACTTCTGGCATTAGTAAGTTTAGTGAAATATCTACGATAATTTTATAGTGACTTGTAGTATTTTGGATTACTGATATCAGTGTGCATAGTGACATCACTAAGATTTTTACTGATATCACCACACACCGGTATTCATGCATTTCTACTGATATTGACCTTCAAACCAGGGGTGAAATCTGTCATTAACAACTACTAATGCACTAAGCAGGACGCCCTGTACACACTGGTTATTATTTTCCAGTTCATTAACTTGTTTAAAAAACGTCACAAAATTAAGATTTTATTGAAATAAGCATCCTCAATTACATCATTTAAAATAAAATTAATCTATTGGTTATAATGTGAGTGTGGAATCCAAAATGATAACGATCTTTTATTAACTTTTGCCTTTCAAGTTACTTTATGGTACAGTACGTCATTTTAGATTACCGTTTGATGTTATTTGACATCAGATTTATCACATCATTAATCTATATTCCTGTTTAAAATGAGTAAGGGGAGGGAGTAAGGGGTCAATAACTTCTTTTTTATTGATGCATGAAATAATGAAGGAATACTTTAAAGTTTGGTCATGTTGAATTGAATTTTCTTTTGTAAAATAAAGATATAATATTTTTTCTCCTTCAAAGATACCCTGAAATCAATTCATGTATTCCTGGTTTAGAGCCCTTGTCTGATTTCTGTCACGAATTAATTAAGAATGATCTCAGTATATTGCCTGTTTCTGCGCTATCACCAACATATGGTTTAGATTTCTAAAATATGATTTTTCAACAAAAAAATATTTGTTAAAATAGTGCTTCCATGTTTTCGCCAAACATTTTCAAAGCTTACACAACCACTCCCGCCATCCAAAAAAAAACCTAATAAAGGTTGAAAAACGACGATTGCTGAATGCATGTTTTTCATTTCTATGAATTACTTTTGAGGGAATAAGATAGGGAAAGATAGGCCGTTTTATACAAAGTTGCTGTTGAATTACGACTTTTCTATCTCATGTTTGCTTTTGAATTTTGAGGTTTTTAGACGTTTTCGTTGGCTTTTCTCGTACGATCATCTCATAATCTGTAATTGTATACATTTTGTCTGCTACGCCTCGTTTCATTTCTATAATGAAATGTCTGGAATTCAGGTAACAAGAAAAATAGGCTGCTGCTGCACCCGAGTTTGTGTAATTCAGTAAAATTCGCTTCGTCTGAACCTTAATTCAGTCATTCAATGACTTCAATGAGGCTTATGAAAACGAAATATGAGCAATAAAGCCACCATTACCTACTTGATGAAATGAAAGAAGGCGAAGATAGAACTCAGAAAGGAAAAGTTTTTGTGAGCTTGTATATTATAAACATAACGTAATAACAACGAATACAAGAAGCATGTGGATTTATGTAAGAAAAGGACTTCTTTGTGTTTGTAAGCCATTTCATGCTATATGCACCGTTCATTAATTTTCTTATTTTTGTTGTTGTTATACAAAGAGAATTTGTTTCATTAAAACCTGGTTAGTCACTGAAGATTGAAGTCCTGGAAAAGTCATTTGTTGAAAATTAGGAAGTCATTAAAGTCCTTGAGAAATTATTTTAATCGACATTAATGTCACCTATGTTTATGAGTTGGGCTTATTCTTTGCATAGTTTATTGAAATGCAAAAAACTGCAAAAATAACTGTTTAATACAAATGGAACATAAAAAACGTTCATTAATTGGCAAATTTATTTCAACTGTACAAAATACGATGCACCAAAAGTCATTGAAATTCACTTTAGGCCCTTGAAAAGGTATGGTACGTCATGTATTTTACGCCATCGAATTCTGCTGACTTGAAAAAGGTCAATCTTGTAATTCAGCTACAATGTTTTCCTATCCTTAAGGTAGCAAGTGATGCATGTTACGTATATCAAGCTGTGCATTTAAGGTACTTTACCCTTAATTATTTCGTGCGTGTCTTTCGCAACTTTTCTTTGTAAAATATTCACACAGAAAGCTTATTAAAATGGCGAATCTAGCCTGAAAATAATAAGCATACTCTACGCTCAGTCGTTAAATTTCGGACCTATTGTTAAATTTCAATTTTCCGCTCGGTTTGGCGCCTTCATGCAGACTAGATGCGCTAGTTTCAACTCGTAAATTTTCCCAAAAATCGTAAAAACTTGGATGTTATATTATTATTGTTATTAAAGTTTTTAAAAGTGTGAGTTTTCATAGTGTGAGTCAAACGAATGTTTGTTTTTGTGATGCATTATATTCAGTGGCTACTCGTGAGTGCATTTTCACGTTTCATTCCGCCTTTACTACATGCATTGTTTAGCAGGGCCATTTTTTCACTGTTTTTTAGCCGTGCTTGTGTTTCAATATCTCTATTTGCAAACAGGTCTTGACCCATGAAATTAAATGGCGGTTCAGAAACCTCGGATGGTCATAAAAGAGGGCAATTTTAGTTGAAACTGTGATTTCTGTAACACGTACGGGATATCTTCACTTCGTTACATTTTCCCCTGCCGTTTTTTTACCCCCCCCCCTCTCTGATACAGCGTGATTTTTTTTTTAAAACAAATAGACACTTATGTCGAAATGAGATTCACCATGACAACGACAATAATGCCCTTTAAAAAACACACCCAGGAATGACCAAATATGCGCCTTTCTCACCGCTTGCTAAAACTGCTGGTTTTTCCCCTTTTCTTTTCCTTTCTTTTCCCTATAATAACTTCTCAGCTACCGGATTTATTGGCGGTCTGTACGTCCATACTGCTAAATTTAAATGCTAGCCACGCTAGGCTTGGCTTTTTAATACCTTAATTATTAATTATCATTTAAATAATTGGATATGTAATTAATTATGTGGAAGTCAATACAGTCAGTACCGGCTATATGGTCACCCGCTTATAAGGTCACCCCGCTTATATGGTCAGTTTTCTAAAGTCCCGT
>JAQIXS010004437.1:0-15127 GCA_034700785.1 Rossiulus vilnensis
TAGTATCAGTCGAGTTTGCACAAGTTTTAGTAGCTCAGAAGGACACCCTGTATAAGCCCCGCACGCGTTTCCCGAGTCGACCTTGGGCTTTATGGCCCTCCTAAATGACAGGCAACTGGCGGATGATGCGATTGGGAGTTTGGCGTGGCGCTCCTGAAGAACGACGCAAACGATGATGAGATTGAGAAATGATTGAAAAATTCAGTCCTGCGCCGGAAATTTGGGAAGCAGATTGGAGGGGACAGCTTCCACCTCCGCTGGGAGGGAGGAGATGTTCACGGGGTTGCGAACCTGCGGATAAAAAAGGAGCCTGGGTTCGAGCAATTGCAACAGGCTCTCCGCTGTGATTAATTAGACAGCTTGGTGCGCAATCTGGAATTGAGATGTTTAGTTTCTCGCGTGCTCCGTGAAGCGTACGCGCGCCTAACCGCTGGAGACCCACTCTGCGCACTGCAGCCTCATTGGCCTTTCGAAGGCTCCATTAAATTCCCCTTAGTCCTTGCACTCGAGTTTTAACTCTGGCCTTAATGCTCCTTTCGAACTGCGACGCACCATTATTTTAACTCTTTATCCGCTGAGCGGCTTTCAATGGACGCTGATTGAAACTGGTGATATGCGAACCGGCTTACGCTTGCCAGCAAAGAGACTGCACCACCTGATGGAATTAAAAATGTATTTTGTTGGGCGAGTGATGTCCGGTTTAAAAAGTCGGAATAGCTCGATTTGCGAGCAGTTTTTATCGCTCTTTAAAATGCGTGTAACTTGTCTGAAATTCCTAATTTGTTTCTCAGATGAAAAGCCTTAACACGCGGTAAACCGCTTGAATTTCGTGTGACATCTGCGTGCCTTTCACCTGTTATTTGCATCGTGTTTATATTACATTCATATGTATTATTTAAACGTTTGTGCATGGAAATGCGATATTCATAGATTAAAGGTGCAATGATATTGTTCTGCGTAATTTTTTGAAGCATGCTGTGCAATTGGTGTGAATTTATGGCATTGCATTTTAAAGAACTATTCTCCTGCGAAATTCAAGATGAATTTAAACAATTTAGTTGCAGTGGAAATAGCTTTAAATTGTTAACAAAACGGGTTACTTGCTTTGCTCGCAAGTATAGTTTGTCTTCCGATGTGGAGTAATCCACGCGGATGCCCAACAGTTGGCAAATGATCATGGGACTGGCGTGATCCCCAGCATCATTCCGGTTTTGTACAAACTGTAGTTTGGACAAGTTACTAATATGTGTTATTACTTAATTTAATAATTAGTATGCGTCTTTTTAGCAATTTCTTGTTCATATATTTATATTTTTATGCAACATAACTAACAAGTTTAGGCAGTCTATTCCAGATGGGGAATAACCTTAAGTGCATTATTGTTGCTGTTAGTTTGGAAAACAGTGGGTTATTTTGAACATGTCATAATGTTCCATAACATGGCATGTATTATCCTAATTCCATATTTAACCACGTCATTTTCCACTTAACATGACGGAAAATGTCCATGTCAGTGATGTCATTTGATTTTCAACCTTAAAATTTACAGATAATTAACATAATGATAATGGTACACACTGACATTCATTCACACAGGTGATATGAAATATTTACGGTCGATTAGGGTACTAGCAGGTTTTATTGAAAGGTTTGCCCCAAACCTCCCTCACGTCTCTCATCGTCTAGATTTGTGTGCATCTCCCAAACCCTCTCCAACCACTGACGTCCTTTATGGACAGCCCTCCATAGTGGGTTAGAGAAACATGTTTTTATTGAATATCCACTTCAGCTGCAGATTCATATTTTTCTATAGACTTGTTTACAACAATTTTAATATTGAAGGGAACGGCACAGGCAAAATGTTCAGGAAAACAAGATCATGAGTGTGGTAGTAAAATGCACATTTCACTAACAAAATTCTTTAGTAAAAAATAAGAGATCGCTGTGGGAGTATGTTTATGAGACATGCGTCCATTTCCCACGCAGTGCATGTTTTTTCGAGAAATATTTACAACGAGCAGAAAGCGAACATCTTTTTAGCGTTTTTTCCCCCAAATATTATTTCCGGGCATGTCTCCGGCAATATTGTTCGGAAAAGCAGATCAGGAATATTCGAATATTAGTACACTTTCGGCGAAACATCTTCGCAAAAATGATAGTGTGGCTTGCCATAAAACGTCAGATCTTACTTGTAGGTTGGTGACCTAAACGTTGTATGCCGGAAGCAGACATCTCTTTTGCGGCATATGCCCACAGATGGCGCTGAAGTCAGGCCAGAAACACGTGCAGGTTTGCTTGAAAGCGCAGAACATTTGAGTCGATGATGAAATACAGAACCCCATGGCATATATGCCATTGAAAAGCAAAAACTGAAATCAATGATCCAAACAATGGAGCGTGATTGACTGTTCTTTTCAACCGGAGGTTTTACGAGCAGGAGAGCGTGATATTCTCTAATCAAATGCAATACGTGTAATGCAAGAAGAATGAATGCTGCGCAATGTTCTTGTTTATTTCGCATTTCTGAAGTGCTGCGTGTTCATTTTTTCATCATTTGGCTTCTTGGAGGGACATCAACTTTTGATATAACTGATGAAAATATATACTTTTTATCGCCACAAAAGTGTAATGAATTGAACTCGATGATCTGGTATCAACTGCCCAATGCCTCTGTACTCATTCGTCTGTTCACTGTCATCCATTAATGTCATGCGTGCTTTTTCATCCGACAAATGACATCGTCATCAACATCAACTTCATCAATCAAGAATTGCGCTGATTCATGACAGCGCTTATCGTCACGCAAGTGACTGCGGTTTTAGGTAATTTTTTAATGCTTATTATTCTTGTCATACCACATTCCGATTTACAACAAGGATAAATCATGCAATTCGGACGGCTTAAACACCAAATGGAATAGATTTATCTGAAATGAATTATTTAGGACTGTTTAAAAATGCATCGAAAGCACATCGAAAATCCCAACTAGTTTAAAATTGTGGATCATCTAATTTTGCACAACCTATTTCCGTCATAATTCAGTTTGATTCAATTCATCTCAACTCGGTATTCTACTACATGTACCAGTAAAGGTGATTACTATGTGATGCGGAAAGGGTTGCAAATCTCATCAACCAAATTTATTCGATTACCAACATATATTGCTTAAGGTTATCCTTCACAAGGGTGTATGACAATTATATGTTTTAAAGTTGTGCCCTTTATTGTATATAAAATGAAATAAACATGGAAAAATCTGTTATGTGACCTCTGAAGACGGGCATTGGAGGTTTAAAACAACTTTTTCCAACCCCACCTAGAGGCATTAAAACTAAAATGCATTTTGTTCAGTAAGTAAATGTGCAATTTTTAAATAGGAATAGCTTGTTTTGTAAACTATTTAAAGACCCTTTAAAATGTACCAAAATTGACAAATTCCTTTTAAATTACGTTGGTGAATAGTTGCAAAATGCAATGTAATAAAATTTACACCAACTGTACAAAATCTGTATGGTGCTTCAAACAAATTCAGCAAAAGATTATCATTGCAACTTTTTTGGAACATCGTATTCCATGCAAAAACTGTTTGATAGCTATCAGTGGTAATGGCATGCTGTTGTTAAAAAATACCAATATTTCAAGGGAGATGCATGAGAAGTTAGGGAGATAAAACCTTTTTAAAGAGCAAAAAATTATTTTTAAAAAAATGCATAGAAGGACCAGTTTCTTTGCATGTACATTTAAGTGGACACCGTAATTGGGCCTGATGGACGACCAATCATGCATGGTAAAAATAATTAAGCGTTGATATGAAGCACATTTGTGGCAGTAATTTTTAACAAAGGATTGAATTCAGCCACAAAGAACATAAACCCTATATAGGTAAAGGGTTCTTGCAAAGATGAGAATTGCTGTTAAGAGAGGTTGAGACCAGTTTGTCCATGAAAGGCATTTGAAATCGAGGGCTTCCGCCGCTTCTTAAGAAAGTCTTTTTGATGAGAACTGATTGGAGTAAATGGATGCGCAGGCACAATGGGGCAATATCCCTTATTGCCTGTCAGCTTTTTATGAAAGCGATGTCCAATTTCATGCACACGATCACGTTCGAGCGATCGAGTCTCCTGGCGATCCAGATGTTGAGCAGAATGCGCTGCTTGAAGAACAGAAAGACCTCCTGTCAACGTCTCAGGAAGACGTTCTCCCCATAAGAACTCTGTTCTGCCATTATGCAGCGCTTGGTGTTATTTGCACAAGAAGGGTTCATGCGATGAGGTCGTGCAGATTTTGGAATGTAGGATGGTCCATTATGAAGAGTTTACACTGTCACTTTTGATGAACATCACGAATGAATCATCCAAGGTGAAAGGGAAAGTTTTCATCTCAGTGATGGATGAAACTCCTTCTGAATCGGTTTACCTCCAAAAAAGAATGGCATTGAACATCAACAATTAATGCGATGCAGAAACGTTTCACAAAACATCTTAGAGGAATGCACGGTCATCACGATTTGCAAAATCTAATGTAGACAATTTGTAAGGGTTGTTGATAACCCAAATATTCCTTTTCCCTAATTGGAATAAACATTATTATTTTTATCATTTTTAATTGGCTATGTTGTTGCAGAAACCATAAAACATTCTGCTTTCTCCATGGCAACGCCTTCCAGACTGTATTCTAAAATAGCTTTTTGAGAAACAATCCATGTGCGAGTTCTATTTTCATTGCTTTCATCTAAAGTAGGAAGAAAGCCAACTGCTTTTAATCATTCACTTTAGATGAATCAAAAGTGAACTATAGACTATTGTAAATTTGATTAAGATTCGAAATGGCGGAGGTCGATGCCATTTTTAATGAAATTTTTTTAAATGTTCCATTTTTCATATACACTGCGCCCTGTGCTTAATTCAAATAAAAATGGGCAAAAATGTTATTGCACAGGGTGTCCACATTTAAATTTGCTGAGGTTCGCAAATGTCAGCTGACATTCGTCAGTTCGATGTACGGCCTGCCACTAGTGTATAAATCACATTTTAATCCACATCTTGGCCTATTTTGAAATTGATGCAGATATTTTGGGCAAAAAAAGGCTAGTGTTCTACATGATCGATCATTAGTGGCACACTGCGCTTTTGCAATTATTTTCTGGCAGCCTTATTTAGCCCATGCAGTTTCCTAAATGAAGATGTGTGTGCTTTCGCTATCTTAATCGCAGTTAGCAATTAAAGATCTGTCCCTTTGAGCAGTGGCTGTCCCATCCTTTTAAGGGCTATCTGTAAAAGATGCACTGAAACTTCATTGACAAATTTTCTTTATGTACACCATCATGAAACAATTAATACACTTTCGATCAAAGAAACTGGCCCACTTAAAGGTACTAAAAATGCCTTTTGTTATTTAAGTAGATTTCCAATTTTAAATACGTCCAATTTAAGTTAAGTCCTTATCAATTTCTAAGGTGATAAGCCTTAAAAACGGTGAACCATTTGTATTTAAATTAAAATTAATTTATAGTTTCATTATTACTGATTTATATGGCGATGCATGTTACGCCCACAATGTTCAGTTAAGAGAACAAAAACGATGATTAATTAAAAAATTGAAATTTCCTAATGAACTATCCATATTTAGTAGTATAATTTAATTAAAACATAGCAAATTGATAAAAAGACTAAACTTTGAGCAATTTTAATTTTTTGTAAGCCCATACCAGCAATATATTTAACAACCTATAGACCATTAATCACATCATTTTTGCAATACTTTCATTTTTCAACCAATAAAACCAACATGTATTACAGAATTGTTTTAAACCTGTTAGAACCAGCTTTGATTTACTAATGACATTTTAAGGTGTGTGAGATAAGTCCATTATGTTCCTGACATTTAAAATCCTGTTTATATATCAAATTATATTAAATTTGCGCATAACATAGTGTCAACGTTAGATGTAATTGATGTGACGCCTTTTTCGGAAATTGTAATGTTTTACAAGTCATTAATTTGGGAAATGTGACCAATGAGGTACGTCTCTTAAAAGGACCGGATGACGTTCATGCGCAAAACGAACAAAACAGACGTCATATTTAAATGCATGTTATTGTAGTGCAATTTCGTCGTTATTGACATGTTTCACTGTTCTCAGAAGCTCAAACTAACGAATGGAAATAAGACTTGAATTTTCTTATCCCTATAATTCTATTCCATTATCATTCGATGATGGCCAACCCTCATGGATGACACCTTCTGTCATGGCCGCAAAAACAACTGTTGACGCATACGACCTACATTGCAGTGTCAACGACGTTATGCTCGGATTTGCCAAGCCAAAAATGAGAAATTTCAAAACTTCTTATGTTTTTCTATCGATCGTGAAGTTATTGCTGCAATGTTTGCCGATCGACCAGTGACCGCTGGTGGTCGGTGGCGGACCTCCCAGCCACCTCATTATTTGATTTCGATGCGGACTCCAATTACATTCGTCTCTAATCTTTCAGTTTTCTTCTTCGATTGTCGCCATATATTGTTTCTTCGGCAGTCGGAATGTCGTTTTTTATGGACTTGATTGTGGAAAAACCGATCCGCTGGCTTATTTATGGGCCTAGGTGGGAGGCTGGAGGCCTTCCCTGAGGACATTCTGGGTAAATAAACCGGAGGCCGAACCCCAGAGCCCATCTGCACAGGGCCATGCGTGGTCGTCAGGCTTTTTACCGTATTATTTCCGGATATCGGGCATGGGAATGGCAGACTTAGGGTATTAAGGACTGGAGGTCTATCATCGGAGAAAGGCCACTATAAACGCATTATTCTGTCATGGCAGTACTGGCTATCAGCTTTTTTTTTGTTGTTGTTTTTTGTTAAATTGGTATAGAATCCATTATTTTCACTCACTGGTGAAGTGTATGCATACTGTCTGCGATGCAGGCTTCTTACCTTGACCGGAACTCCAAATCGCTTTGGATAATAAATCACTGGCAGTATCGAACGTTGACGACATCTCTGGAGAGTTGCGATTATTAGTCGTGGACCTGGATTCCGATGCACTATAGAAAAAACCCCGGCTAGAGCGCACTTTCTCTAGCTAGACCTCTCTAGCGGCGTGTGCACAGTGAAGGAGAATTAGCCCTATTTAAAGCAGTGGGGATTTCCTAACTTTCAATCATTATATTAACGCAGGAGGTATTCCATGCTCTGCACAAAGCATCTTGTTCAAATCCAGAATTTCAAAGTATCCAATTTCACAAACTTAGTCACGCTTATAAAGTTCAGTTAACAGTGTCGGAGAGTTCACAAGAATCAACCCGCAATTACCATTCCTTCTGTGATTAATTCTTATTTCTAAAGAATTTCGCACAGGAAATTAGGTCATAATCACGGAATGATAATCACAAAATTAGAAAATGTCGCCACTGTCCCCTGTTAAATTATATTCTTTAGTACTTTTCCTTGGCGAAATATAAGGCAAAATCCATAGTTTGTAATTAATTCGATGAAAATTTTTGCTCACGGCATTCCTTCAATTAATAACATTTATAAGCAAATTTTATGAGAGATTTATTCCAAAATCCATGATTTGCTTTAAAAATGTTTTGCCTACGGGGTTTTATCAGTTATTAACCTAATATTTCAGAGCAAATTTTGGTACAGAAATGTGTGCCAAAATGCATAATTCGTGATGCGTTTTTCCAAAATAATTGCCTACGGCTCGGTGCTCTATTGATAAATAGAAGCATATAACATTTGTATGTACTTTTCTTCCCCACTGTCATACTCTAGCAGAAAAAAAAACTGCAGTGCATCTGTATTCGAAGAAGTACTGGATTGGGATTGTATCCAGGCAACAGTTGGTCATAATTTGCCTCGAATCCGATTTTGGTTTTGAGGGTCAATGAAAATGGCTGCGGATTAATCGACCAGTACCAGGAACCGATGGATATCATAGCTGAAGTTGATTGCAGCTACAAATCGGTTTTTGGATAATGTTTCTTTGTTTATGTTGGCCAATTAGCCGATATAGAACCACTGCTAAAACCATTGGATGATGACTGATGATTGAATCCCGGATACCGAACCTCAGGTATTTTTGGAACATCAGTGAAGAAACATCAGCTCGCAGAATTTGACGCAAAGCTCTTTTTGGATTATAAACTAAGGGGAATTACCGCCTGGTCGAGCAAGTTTGATGCAGAGAATGATGTTTATAACTGGAATGTCGTTACTTTCAATACTTTATTTAGACATTCTAAATTTGTATTGCTAAAGTTAGCATTAGAGGCTCCAGAAGATATACACACGTACGCCACTGCTCAAAGATGGTGGCCAAGTCAAATCAATTGTCAACCCTTATAAGGACCCCAAATTGCAGAGACACGCCACTGCTCAAAGGATCCCATATGATAAATTCAACTCTGTCATAATATGGTCATCCAGTTAGATCAGTTGCCAGCTTGAGTTAAGAGCCAGAGCTTATCAATATTTACCTCCGCTCAACGATGGACGTCAAGTGAAACCAATTGTCAACCTGCATTAAGGACCGCAAATGACAGAAACACATCTGTCTAAAGACTGCCAAAAAGTCAAATCAGTTGTCAACTTGTGTTAAAAGCCGATTATTATAGAAATATACCTCTGTGCAAAAATGCTCCTCAAGTCAAACCGATTGTCAACTGCATTAAAAGGACCCCGGTTGACCGAAACACGTTATTGTTCAAAGATGGTCGCCAGTACTGACATTTCCTGCAATCTGATAAAATGTTTGCTACGTTTTCCATCACCAACCGATTCGAGTTGAGCAACGTTCAAAGTCACTTGTTCGCAATACCAAAACAGCCACGATTTGAGACCTACAATTGAACCGGTGAGGATGGCCCCTGAAATTGCCTCTGATGTCAGATGGATGGAACACTTGGAAATTGGGATGTTGTCTCTTCTGGTTTTTCTCTCTGAGGGGTGGTAGCGCAGGAAGGGCTGGAACAAAAACCGAGGACAATTAGAATGGAATTATCGAATTTCTCCGTCTTTTCTCTTTCCTTCCGGAAATCTTTCGAGGCGCTCATGGAATATTCATGTGTCCATCCGCGAATGCAGCGGGGCTTCCCAAATACGGGCCCCGAGGGCTATAAAAAGTAATTTCCATAAATACACGGCGTGCATGCGTGAGCGCGGCGTGTTTCCACTCCAAACGTCGATTTTTAAGACGGGATTGAACTGCGTGCGCAATCATTATTATTGATTGGTGCCCAGCCATTGTTACGGACGCCGGATTTTGCCACGAGGGGCTTTGGCGTGGTGCTGCCGCCTGTTTTCATTGGACGCAAAAGCCGTCACACTGGGAGACGATAATTGAGGCCGCAATAAGCCTTTGAAAGCGAAAATCTATTGCCTTTTTATTAGGCAATGCTTTCCATTTGCATGTTTAGGAAATGACCGACCCCCCTCCCGAGCCATTGTCACTCGCCGTGTGTTTAGGTCATTGAGCCTTTAGGGCTGCCCATAAACGTCTGAGGCTGAAATGGGAAGGGTCAGCAGATTTTGTTGTGCTGGAGTTTAAGCTCGACCTAAAAGGATGTTCACCATGTAAACAATACACATATTTGCTTGAAATGCTTATTATGATTGCTAAATGTGTTATTTCTTGTGTGGAATTGATTGTCCACTAGGGTCTGAGTTTTTTATATCTTGAAAACGGCTTTCATTTATAAATAAATACATTTTTAAGTCATGCAAAAATCACCATCAGAGGTTTTGTTTAAAGAATAAATTTGGCGGTCATAATAAGTACTACAGTCAAAAATGGTTCCCAAGTAGGCCTGCTACCCTAATGAAAAGATCAGCATGAGATTCTATACTGATATCACTATATTTATAGTGACAGTGGTTTTAGGAATACTGATATCAGTATGCTTAGTGATATCAGTATTATAGGGTCAGCCTAGCGGTCACAGTAAGAAGGTGCAGTGGGACATGGCCAGAATGGATTGTAGGTTTTACTATTTAATTTTTGCAGAACTCTCTACCAGAATGTTGTTATTGCAACCAGTTCTGTAGGCTTTTGAACGAGTTTGATTTGCAAACTATTCACACTACTGTATTTTAATCTTGATTGGGTGTGTTTTAAGTGATTTTTGGCCCATTTATATTCCTTTTCCTACCGGAATAAATATTTTAGAATCATTATTATTATACGTTACTGATATTATTCTACTTTTTACTTAAATTAGTATACAGATGTATTTGCACAGATATCCCTATGCGTTTTTGCACTGTTCTTTCCACCAGGGTGTACATGCGTAGTGATAGCTGTTATTAACCACGACTAATGCACTGAATAGTGCATAAATATAATGCCCTATTTAGGTAATTTTTGGAAGTGAACGACATCCCTTTCCATAAAACACGTACGTTACTCATTCATTAGTTTCCGACTTAATTCCCATCCCAAAAGGACGATCAAAATTAAACTTCAGCAAGAGGTATTTTAAGGTAATTTAATTTATTAAATGAATTTTATCACCACCTACTAATACGCCATTTTTTTGCAATGTAGATACAAATGACGTCATTTTTACAATAGTTGTTTTGCATAAATCTGTTATAATGATCTTTTACCATTGTGTTAAAGGCATGACTTCAGTTATTAAATAAAGTCCTATCTCCCCAATTAAATTAACGAACGTCATCTAGGCCGTTTGATCCATCCTCGGGGAAGGAGTCCAAATCGGACGATGTTGACTAGAGGGGCAAAAATGGACTTTTTTATGGATGTCCACTGTGAACATCCCCTTAAGCAATTATTATTGGAGGAAGAGGCGCTCTAGGAATGGAATCTGACGAAACATTGATCAGATCTCTGGACATCATTTCTAATTCAAGATCCAATCCACGAATTCCTCTGTCTGGTTTGTGGACTGGATCGTTGAGATCAATACTAAAATCCCACTGAGTGCCCAAAAACAGCGGTGAGGCGACTGACGACTGTGTATCAAAAGCAACTGCAATTAGCGAAAGTAGAAATTTCTACAATCAACCACCAACACTTCTACATGAAGTTCGAGTAGCTAAGACGTCCAGGCCAAAGGCAAATGACACACTGCTGTTGTTTTGGAATGTGCTGCTTGGACTGTACGATTCTTAGCATTGTTTCCATGCTTCCCCATTGTTTCTCAACCACTGCACTGTTTGGAGAATTTCCCTGATGTATCAATAAAACACTTATTTCCTCCTTTCAACCATTGAATCAGTTATTGGTGGTATCCAGGAATATCCGAAAATTATCAAATGGTCTTGGTTTTTAAATAGTCTGAGATCCACTGTCTTTACCTGATGGTTGAAGTAATCATTGATCCTGGCACCAAATTGACAAAGAACAAAGAACGAAATCTCAAACCTGCAAATAATTGTTTTTTTCTAAAAATGTTAAACAAATTAAAAAACTTAATTTTTTTTGTAATTTCTCCTGCGGTATTTCCTGCATTACTAATTCTAAGCACCGCTTTTATAGGATATGAATTAGAAAATCATGGAATTTTGTGTTTATAAAAGTATTACTACATAACGATTTTTTACATTACCCAAAGTAATTTTTTTAATGAGCAAATCTTTTTATAATCAATTTATAAAATAGATTTTTCTTCATTGGAAAAAAAAGAAATGCATTGTTCAATGGTTTGAAAAAATGGAAGCAATTTCGAATGGTTCATTCGCATTTTAAACGCGACCAACAACAGATGTTTCAGCAGTTGCAGATTATTGAACAGCAGTGGGTATACCCAGTATTAAATTAGCCTTAGCAAAATTGCGGCATTTCTAGCACTTTTATATTATTCGAAGGTGGGTTTGGAACAATGCCAGCCCCGCATTTAGCGACCTTAAACGGGTTATGTAAATAGCTTGCCATTAACTTATTTGTAAACATGTGCTGAAGAAGCTTTTGCGGGTTTTCACGTATTGCCAAACACCTATTAGGGTAGCGCATATCCTCTGGAGAGATCAATGGCATCCCAAGTCGTCCTTTACAGTTCGCTCACGTAAGTAGCATTTGCCAGATCCGGTTTTTCACGGTCTTAAGTTCAGTTCGGGAATACTTAACTCTCGCCTCGATTTAGCCACCTTCTAATTCTTTGTCCATTTTTTGTTCAATAATTCACGCTTTAATAGTCTCTCGGAGAGTGGCTGTTTTATCGGAATAGCAAACAAATCGATCAGGAATGCCGAATGGAAACACGTTTTCAGTCCTCCTCAGCGACGGACATTCGTTTAAGATTACCTTCCCGGAATTGACTTACGTTCAAATCTCGAAAGAACGGCAAAAACCGAAATCCATATTTTTTTAAGACCAAAACAATGCCGACTATAAAAACGCAAACCATTTTTTTGTACAAGATTCGAACTGCCGAATGCCCTCTCCGAAATTCGAATTGAAACCCAATTTGATCCAAAAAAAAGTACTGCATGAATAATGCGTGATATCTTTTCTTCGAGTATGAGTTTTCCACATAAGATCATTGGGTCGTCCACAAATGACGTCTAACCTTTTTAAAATAATTGAACTTTTTCCTTTATTCTCAACTTTCTTATTTAATTTCTAAACTAGTTGTGGGGGTAGGGTCACACCCAGGTGCTGTACAAGCTAGTTTATTTCCAAGTGCCGTGAACATTAACGATCAATATTAAGTTTAATGATTATAATGCGTTTTTTAGAGCATCTTTTTGTTTCACATCATTCCGTCCCACAAAAACGACATTTGTTTTTTTGTGTTAATTTAATTATCTGCTTGAAGAACCATCACCAATTATCGTAATTGTTTAGTAACGTTTATCTAATATAATGACCTGTCAACAGCAGCGTCACCAAATTGAAGGACAAACTTCGAATAACCCGTAAGTTTACACGTACATGTAAGTGATTAATGTGTGTGTATTTCTTCTATACCCTTTCAATTTAGGAATAGGTTTATTATGCAAATGTTAGAAACATTATAACGTCATTTTTTGACATAATGCAGCAAGTGGACGTCATATCGTGAAGCAGCTCATAAATTCTAATTTTGACTGAAAATGTGGAACTTTCACTATAGGCCCCTTTTTATCCCTCTCGATGTTGTAATATTGATGTCCACTGCGTGCTAAGATGCTCTAAAACAATTGCCTAATTTAAAGTTGAAGCATTTATTGATCACTGAAAATGCGTCTTTGACAAAAATAGGCCTTTGCAATGAATTTACTACGAGGCGCGTCCATTTGAGAGGTGAGAGCGATAGGTGCCATCGAGAGTAATCGTAGTTTCTGTCCATTTGTTAGTTTTTGTCTCTCGTGAGCTTAAGATGAAGGGGAAACGGCAACATGGACTCTCAGAACCGTGTCCACTTAATCTTTTCGGTATCAGTCCATCAGACGTTTGAATGATGAATGTAGTTATTAACATCAAAGCCGACACTCCTATAATGAGAAGTTTATACAGGAAGTCTTAAGTCTTGAGATCGTCTGTCCAATCAGGGCCTATGTGTACATTACATGTAGGCTGTGGTTAGAAACAGTTTTGGAGAGTGAGCCGATTCTCGAAATTTAAGAATGAACCTGACCATTTGAGAGTTGGGTGCTCTGTATCGCATGGTCAACACTCAGATGGTAGGCCTACTGTGATGGTTCAAAAGCAGTACAACCTGGGAGAAAGATCAGTATATATCGATCAATACCGTCGATATCAGTAGGCTACAAATATACTGACATGTGGTGAAATTAGAACAAATGTAGCGATATCATGCACTAACCATACTGATATCAGTGGTCCAAAACACTGCATGTAGTGATATCAGTAGAGAATCACATACCGATCTTTTCACCAGGGAATCCTGAGCCACTTTTCGAGAGTCAAGAATAGACCTGTCCACTTGAGAGCTGTACAAAAGTGAGCCAAAAATAAACCTGGCCACTTGAGAGCTATGGTATGTGCTCTCAGTGACTCACAGGTGCGACTCTCAAATGGTACTGTGATGGTACAAAAGTGACTCACTTTTCGAGAGCAGAAACTGAGTGACTCGCGGGGGCAACACTCAGATAGCACTCTCAGTACCATATCCCCTTGCCAGTTTGAGCTCTCGAGAGGCCACACGGATACACAGCTTAAGAAGTATGATTCTGAAGAGCGTGTTATTCCCAATTGATTTTTTCGTTTTCTTAAGAAAAAATTCATGTCTTTTTTCATTTTAAGCTATCCATTTGAAATCGAATTCAATCTGAAGCTCGTATTCGCATTGCAGTTGTGGCTTCCAAAACCTGTTGTCTAGTTGCGTGTGTCTCTAATAATATACGGTGCTAAAGACACGATTTGATAGCGCCGTTGACATGACTTCCAATGCCTAGATTGACGCCAGGCGCGTGCCTAGACGCTGACACGCTTACTTAGCGCTGAATGAATGCCATAGGCCAGTGCCGTCAGATGTCTCTTTATTTTTTCCATTGCACTGCACTTGTTGATAGTCCGCATCACTTGCCATTGCTGTCTGAAGTGAATATTGCATGGTCGGCAGTAACCCATTGCGCACGCGCCGTCGACTCGGCCTACTTCTGGCAGTGGATGCGTGGCACTGGGGCAGCGGAAGTGCTGCTTTAAGTAGTCTTGCGTTTCAATTATGCATCATTATGCATGGCGTCTCCATTGAGGGAATGCAACAGGGACCCCACTCATGCGACGGGTTTGGTTCCAGCCCCTTGCTGTAAAGCGGAACATGGCATTTCTCTTAAAGGGCCGTTTATAAAAGATGTCTGAGGTTGGAGGGGTGCGTGTGTGTGTTTTAGCTCCTGAGTACAGAGCATCCTGTCAATAATGACTATTAATGCAGTAAATTGTACGTAAAATGAGGTCTTTTAAGGTCGTTTGTGATTCCATAAAGACCTCACTTATTGGTCGTTCTCTACAATGTAATGACTTGTAACACTTGGTCCCTGATTTGTTAAAATATCGCCCAATTGTTAATTATTACATGCTGACGCCATTGGGCCAAAAGGGTTGCAAATTGCGTTACGTCGGTGGAGGACATGTTGAACAATTGAATTGATTCGTTCTGTAAAATCATCAAAAATGCAATCAATAAATCATTTGTCTTTCCTGAAGATTATTGTGTGCATGTAA
>JAQIXS010004438.1:0-15120 GCA_034700785.1 Rossiulus vilnensis
CCATGACTCCTTGTAAATATATGGTTGCAACTTTGCTACCAATAATAATTTAACCTTAACCCATTTGTTTATTGGTTAACTACCCCTGTGTATGCTTTGCAAATGCTTTCTGCACATAAAGTGTGCATAAAATTGTGACCCACAAAATTCCAAATATAGAGATTGTGATGCTGCATTAATTAATCAATGTCAGCAATAACATACACAGTTAATCAAATGCATGCATTACGATTATTAATTTGCCAAGTTTTTAGATTTTTTCAATAACACGTCCTACGTAAAGCATATGCATGAGCCTACCAGTAAGGTGTTAAGCATTTAAACATTTTAGTAATGTTTCGAAGAGATATTCTGTAACTTGGATGATATTGCATTTTTTATTGTGAAAATTTTGATTTTAATAATCATGATAATCACTGTATATCAGAATTGTGTTAATGCAATGACTTTACCTTGCATCAGAACATTTTTACATGCATATATTTTCAAATATTATTGATAATTTAGACAGTAAACTGTCAAATTTACTACGAAGTAAAATCATAAAGAATCTGATGTGAATTAACATTTTGGTATGCTTAAGATAGTACTGAAATACAAACTAACTCACTCCAATATTCATAGCGCTTAAAAAAAAAGTATTTTTGCATAATATTACTTACATTTTAAAAAGATCACTTGTATTTCATATAATTATTTTGTTGAAAATAAGGTGCCTAACTATTCATACGAAATAAAGGAATTGTTTCTTAAAGATAATTAACACGTAACGTTATCGATTAGCACACACGCAAATTTATAAACGCAAAACATTATATGGACACGCGGTAACATGTCTTCAAAAATAATATACATCCCATAACAAATTGGAATTTCCGGTAATTTTGCCTATAGAGCACAAATGCAACATTCCAATTCATTCCTCACGAATATTAAGTTTTGTTTTTTTTCATTTTTTTCATTCACGTAAAATACAAATACGATTAGCATCAGGGCATGAATCCCTACGCTTTTATGCAACGAATCTAAAAGCAGCATGCTACGTGCAATTCCAATGGACAATTGTACAAGTACAGTATGTCTGAATACATATAATTAATTATTTCCATGCTTTAATTCATTTGCAATTATTACCACTTAAAATAATTCTGGCTGTCTTTTATAACGAAGTTATATTTTGTAGATACATGTATATAAGCATCATAAAAACTTAGGATGAAGATCACTGTGCATCGGTATTGCACTTTCCGTAAATGCCAAATTTGAACCGGTTAGTATTTACCTTCGATAAAATTTAAATGGGTCAATTTGTCATTTACATAAAAATAGTTTAAAAATTAATGCGCTTAATGTGAAATTGAATTGATTCGAGATAAACGTTCATGAATGCATCAAATTAATAACTTCGTATAAATAATGTGTGACATCTGCATCCTGCATTAAAATACCCGTTTCTTTTCGCAAATAGGACATTTTCAAATTCGTAAAAAAGCAGTGCATGGAGAATTACCGCTGGTATTACGAGTTGATGTTTTTACTATATTTCAATTAGTATTAAACTCATTAATTAATCGGAAATTAGTCGATGATTAGAATGGTATTGGGCCAACGCTTTTCCAATTCTGAATTATTCTAAGCTTAATTTACAGGTATTATAATATTATAACATTAGAAATATGTTCCACTAACATGTTCAAAATTATTTTAATAGTCAGACGAAGAATGTGAAGAACTGTTGAAAGGTGTTAAGTATCGGAATGATCTTAATTTCATACGGGAAATGGTGTTATTGTGAATATTGAAATAAAAATGGCGAATGTACCTTTTTTGGTACGTACAAATTTAATTGAACCAAATATACGAAATACGTTTGTTTATTCATGCTTCTTGTACTTTAAAGTTCTTGTTACAAGAACATGTAATAGCATCAAATGAAATCCGATAAATATATAAAGAAACCAATTAAGGGATGATGTTTTTACAACGAGAAAAATATTCACGAAAGCACTACACTTAGCTACGTGAAACTGAAACATATTAACCAAAATAATGCGTACTAATCAATTATACAATTTCAAAGATGAACGATCTAATGGAATGCGATAAAAAATACGTAAGTAAAACAAATACTTTCTAATAATTCATAAAATCTTCCGGGCCGGTGGGTATCGCTATAGTCAATAATGACGAATTGGCCAAAATTGTGGCAAATTAGTTTTTTTTTAGCTCAGGAGCAGGAGATTTGTGAGGACTGTGTGAAGACTAATTTTATCACATATCTCACATAGGAAATTGGATTTACAATTTATTATTGTTGCTAGAGTTTTGGAAATATTGTCGTATTTTGACGCCCCTTTTATAATTTTGAGACAAATTTTGCAAAGAGATTAATTCTAAAATCCATTATTAGTGATTCAACCTTTTGAAATACATTGTATTTCGCCTACAGCTAATGATTAATACGCCCTACTAAGCATACAGCTCTGCATATGTTTCATAAACGTAGTAATGATGCACATGCGTATCAATCGGATTGATCGAAAGCGTGTTTCATTTTAGGCTCCTCGCACAGAGGAGAATGACGATTGCTTGACAGGCGGTGTAATAGTAAGACTACATTATTTCAAGCATATAAAATTAATTAACACTCTTTAATATCACGATAAACGGCATATTCCTGTAAGAGAAACAGACTTTAGATATCAGTAAATGACATCATTAATTGGGATAAGACAAAGACATAGTACGAAATAAGCAATTAATACTGCCACAGAGGAATATGACGCAGATCGTGCTAGTGTAAACGAATTTTAAGCATCGAAGTACATTTTTAACCGATTCTACTTATTTTAGAAAGCGAAAATTTACAAGAAGATAAGTGAATTCTCCAGGGATGATGCAAATGTTAAGATAATTTATAACAATGGAAATCAGCCTAAGTCTCGATTGTTGTGTTAGACCTTATTGTTTCCTTTCATGAAGGCGTCCGGAGAAGAATTTCAAGACTGTTACGTGAAACATGCAAATAAGGTAAGCTGTCTAACACGCAAGTACCTTTTCTTCCTAGCATACAATACCTCCCGTAGCTGAGACATATTGACCATAAAATGTCTCATAAGCGAATGCGGCAAATCAAGACAGACAAATCACAACTAAACGGCCATAACACATGCACATGTCAAATTTTGCATTCTTTTTATTCCAGGCAATACTGAAGTGCCAGCGAAGGCCGGAAAGTGCGTGCTCTTCGTCAAAAGTAAACAGCAGTCCAGACCCGTAAAATGAATGCAACTGAATTCGACGCTGTCAACAAAATCCAGAATCAAGAAAAGACATGCTAATAATCTTAATATGAAGTTAATTTCTCCTTGAAGGAGATTAGAATGAATTCGCAAATTAATTGGTCTCTTGTTAATCACGGCCTATTAGCGAAATAAAAGATACAAACAGAAGCTTCGTTTATTCGTTGCAAATTAAGATTCGTAACAAAGTTACATAGCTCCAATGTTGAATTGCAGCTTTAACAAAACAAAATTACATCACTATAAATCAACTATAAAATAACAATTCTGCTACTTCAGTTTAATCCAATTAACTTAGTACCGATTATATTATGAATTTCGTCTAAGATTTCACTGCGTTATTGTGAATACTAACAACATTGCTAAATTAAGTGTCCTTTATAGAAACAAATTCCCGCTACTCATAGCATAAAAACAAATTAACCAATGGTATGGATCCGATTGGTTAATTTGTTTTCATACCATGAGACCAGAGATCAGAGATCAAAATTCCCAGGTAGTCATTTTTTTAATTTAAGTTCATTTAAATGAATGACATGTATATCTCTCATTTAACTCTGCATTTGACGTAATAACATTCTGTATACATGAAACTCAAATACGAAAACTAATAGATGCTTACCACCTTATCTACTCTTGTAAAAAATCAATTGCTAACAAGCAACGACTCACACGTTAAACAAAAGGCTGCAAGCGATCCCCGCTTCAACGTAAAACACGGCTTTAATCGACCCTTAAATATAACATTTTATTTTGGAAATGCTTGTATAAATTTGCCATGCAACAATTAAAAATATATAAAATAATCAGCTACATCAATTAATCAAAAGAATAGGAATAATAAAGAATCTACAATAAACACAACAAAATATTCATCAAGGTCTTCAAATTTCAGTATTTAGTTACAATAATATTCAGCGCATAATTTGGCATACGTATAGTTTGCTTACAATAACCAATCTTACGTATGGTATGTATTTATCTTGCAGTAATAAACAAGGTGCTTATTAATATGCTGCATATTCAAGTACATATTTCAATTCCGTGCAAACGACCAGTATAATTCGAATATTTCATAAACATTCAATTCAACATGTTTTATGCATTCCAGAAAATATAAAATAAACGCCTATACAGTACAACGGTTTAACAAACTTAAATAAACATCAACAAAAATTTAACTTGTGACTGTTTAATTAATTTAATAAATTTCCACGTTTAAAATTATGCGTTTACAAAATTTGCAACTGATATGCATATCTTAATATAACAGGCTACCTTGTATCAAGACATCTTTATAAACTTATATACGAGCACATGTAACGAATTTTAACTATCGCAACTCAAGTTAGGCAATGTGTGTGGCAATCAAGACATAGCAGCCAACAGGGTGTACTACTACGCCGCTGCGTAAGAAGAAGCAATCCTCTATATTGACTGGTCTTTGTTGCTGCCTGTGTGTGGCAAGCAAGTTAGTTAGCAAAAGCAGCAACACAATAAAAGCCTAGCTGTAGCTCAGAATATCTTTTAAATATTTTAAAGAGATATTCCAGAAAATTGTAAAAGAAACGCATTCCATTACTGTGGTATAACAACCTTCAATATACATAGAAAGCATAACAATCGATAGTTCAATTAACTTAATAAATTTCATCATCTGAAATAAAAAATTAAATGCAAATGCATATGTGTAACAGATATGTACATCTATTAATGTTACGTGCCTACACTGCCTAGTTTATACGCTCATATCAAAATATGTTCAATTCAATTCAATTCAACTCAGTACCCTACAGTCAGCAACTAAATGCCATATGGTAGGGAGGTCAAGCCCATTTTCAGGAGAATGCTCCTTACGTCCGTTGCGATCGACTTAAGACATCATTGTTAAATTGAACTTGAATTAAATTTAAACTATAGTCAGGAAGGTTATTCCATCGTCTAATCGCATGCAAAAAAAAAGACCAATAATAAGCAAAGTACATGTACGTTTCGAATAAATACGAAATTGTTATTCAGCACACCAAATCAGCACAAGGAATTTTCGCCAAATATTCACAATACTTGAAACCCATTCTCGCGTTTTACGAACGCAGTTCGTATTTAATAGTGGTTTTTCGTACGTAGTTTTGAATCGGCATAACTGTTAAGTGTTTTAAGGCAAAACTGCAGGTTAAACAAAACTTAAGAATTTTTGAATTTTTTCAAACACAATTTTGAACATTGAGACGGCGTCAGGCCAGCTTTTGGTGCTTATAGAAGCGTTGAAACAATTAACATTCGTGGTTCCTGTATTTCAAACAACCAGTTTGGCACAGGTGAATATGTCCAGGTCCAGCCGGTCATTTTCTTGGCCAGGACGAACACGTGTACCCTAGGTCCTTGTGTCCAAGCCCCCCAACCACTGGCCATGCTTACCGACAACATGACATTCTTGCTTCCAGAAACAGAAACCACGTCGCTCCTGGGCTTCTTGCTGGCGACCAGGGACAGCTCCTCGCCCGGTCTCTTGGCCCCGATGTCCGGAATCGGCATGTTTATCGACGAAAAAACAAGAAATTGAAGGACGAAAAGATGCAAGATGCCTCGGACGTTAGCAGGACGTTGGTAATAGGTAACGCTATCGTTGATGAGCGACCCCCGGATGCGAGGCGCTTTATGAGCGTCCCTCGTGGACACGGCGGCGCTCCGGCTTACGGACTTGGAATTCGAAATATATTTAAAATCGTTCCCTTCCGGAATCGGCGCTTATTAACTTTGGTGATTTTGACAGCTCCTGAAAACGTCGTTTCGGACCTTCAAAAAAGACCGAAACATGAGCGGAAGGTCGAAGCAGGTCTCGCTGCCGCTTTCCAGGGTCCGACTGATCATGAAGAGCTCGCCGGACGTGGCGAATATCAGCCAGGAAGCGCTCTACCTCATCTCCTTGTCCGCCGTGGGTATTGGGCCTAACGCCATTTTTTTTCTTTTCAATTTCAATGATCAATCCCCCAAAAAATAATTTCGTCTTTGACAAAAAAAAAAACTAGCTGGGCAGGCGTTGATTTTAGTGGCTTGCTTTCGCAGGAGCTCTTCGTCGAAAATCTGGGCATGATGGCGCTGCGCAACGGCCCCGATTCGACCAAGGTGGACTACAGGGACCTGGCCAAAGTCGTGGACGAGAGACCCACCTTGGATTTTCTGAAAGGTAAAATTGTTGTTTTTGGCATTCGCATTTGTAATGGCGAAATTTCGGGGCTCCGCAGCATCCATTAGACGGAAGCGTCGTTTTGGGGATGCTTGGGAGTGCGGAGAATGTTGGGAATGTTAAGAATGTTTGGACCTCATGTAACCGCCAGGTTACATTGGGAGTTTTTAAAGTGGTTTCCGGTTCTGATGGAGCGGTCCTTCGGTGTATGGCTAGGGATAACCTCACTTGCAGTAGATAAGAGTGAGGTTCGTATCAATAGCCAGTTGTCTCTGATAACTTTTGTTTTATCCAGGTGATTACACAGCCACGTTGGTATTAGAAAACGATGAGGGATGTCTATGAGGGACTGTTATACTCAGGAGGTGCCAGGCTAGATGTCAGGTCTTGGGCAATCTTTGCACCTACGTGTATTGGTGTTTTTGCTTTTTTTGGAAATTGCGTAGCAGATAAAGAAGCAGAGGCGAGACTGAGCACGCTAGCGTGAGATCCTGAAGGCCAAAAATTCCCCTAGGAAGTGCTTAAATATTGTCCTACAAATTCAAGAATGAATGAGGAATAAAATGATGCGTCCCGAAAATATTACCTGTTGAAATCCTAAAATGTCCCAAATTGCAAATCTTGAAAAATGTTCGCAAACCTGGCTTTCTAAGATTTTGCTTCCCACCAAATTCGGTGGGACCGACCCAGGTTTCGCACCCGAGGTCCCGATAGGTGATGTTCTTTCGGCGTTTTCAGTTGTCGTCCACTGCATCTGACGACCGGCCATCATCCGGTCATCTCATTATCTATCACATGCAACATTTGACGTGAACTTTTTTTTTGTCGAAAATGCAATAACTGGAAGCCTCAATCTACGGATGTGGGTTGTTAAACGACCTTTGAAAAAATAGGTAGCTTTTGTATAGTACCAGCCATCTTCCAACATCATTCCTCTTGTTTTCAGATATCATTCCCAGAAAGATTACGGCGAAGGAATACGAAGAGATCCTGAACAACGAGGAGGTGATCAACGAAGACGATTATTTATAACTTTATGCCCGCCCGGTGTTCGGTAGATGCGTTACAATTATTGCGATTATTAAAGTAAATATATTCGTTCGCGAATTTCGTTTTCGCCGTTGTATCTTCGGTGGGGAAATAAATGGAGCGATCGAAGCCACGCGGATATTAATTGCTTTGTTTTTATTCGTGAAAATATTAATTGCTTTTTTATTCGTTTGACACGCTGGTTCCAGACCTTTGAGAGACAAAAAATTAGTTGAAATCTGAGCAACTGGCAGAGGCGGCGAACTACAGGTCGTCCAACTGAAACGAAGCCGAGAAAAACAAAGGTGAATATATTTCGAAGCGTGGGGAAAAAGCGTGTGGCGGCGAAAGAGGGAAGGCTACCAGATCGTCCACGTCGTCGTTCGCGGCTTCGGTCTGCGGCTGGCCGTCTTCCTTCTCGTGGACGAAGAACAAGGCGGCTTGCTCCTCGGTGAGGTCCGACGAGGCGGATTCGGCTTTCGTGATCAACCCGACGTCGTCTGAATCGGTCGAGAGACGAGGAATGAAGTTTGCGAGTTTCCTCGTGGAAAGGATGTCATATGCAGTTATAAGGTTAGTGCCAACAAGTTAAGGCCGCTTCACACCATGTGGATTTCCCCCTAAAATTTGTTTTTTTGAGGTCACTCCTTTCCGCATAGAAGAGGTATAAGTGATAAAAACCTCCAATGTGAAGCGGCCTTTATTTGTCGTATTTCGCACTGACAATTGAAACGCGTGAAATTGAAAATGGAATGCTAAAAGATTGTGCGTAAGAACCAAGGCTACGATTTGTCCGTTTAATTTTTGAATCTAGTCGCGGGCTACGTTGGATTTCCCCTCCGGAAAATCAAAAAAGGATGGCAAACGTTTTTGACTAAGGGGCTTGGGCTAAAAAACTGCGAAATTGTTGTCGCAAAATCATTCCCCTGTACTTTCCCTAACCAACCCATTTTGAAAATGAATTCCGCGGCAAAAAACATCGAAGTGAATATTCATTAATCGCAAACTATCACTTTGGCGTTTTTTTTGCGTTTTCGGTCGTTTCTGGGCGATTGCATTTTCATCGGTAAAATGAACGCAGATGTTAATCTTTACAAACAATACCTTAGTGCTTAAAACGCCTTAGATCGCGAGTGCCGCTCGAAATTCAGCGCATTTGAGGGATTTCCCTGACTTTTCCTGATCTTCGAGCAAAAAAATGTAATTTCCCCGACTTTCCGGATGCCCACTAACTCATGATTATGTAACGGCTAGCGCTAGAAATCGAGAACTTAGGACCAGTACCTTCGTGCTTAAAACACCTTCAATCGCGAGTGCCAATCAAAATTCAGCGCCATCCCTTAAGGATTTCTGTAACTTTTCCCGATTCTCGAGCAATTCAATTCAACTCGGTACCCTACTAGCAGCAAGTGATATGCCATGCGGTAGGGGGGTGTAATCCATCAACCCAATATTATTCATTGATTGCCACCTCAATGGGGTGTACACCGACATCATTGCAAAATTGAAATTCGTGCAGCTTAAGGCACGAAGGCCCTTTGAAAGAGCATTCCAACGTCGAATGGGCATGCAAGAAAAATGACCAATAGTACGGATCCGAATGTGCTCGGAGTTCATAAGCAGGTTAAAATTAGTTTCTACCACCTCGGTGGTTACGTTTAAAGATTCCCTCCACCAAATTACAATTAACTGAGAAGGTAAATTTTTCAAAGAGCCCCATGCTTTGAGCCTTCCCGCCTTGATCGCAAGGTCTCCCACTGTAGAATGTAATTTCACAGACTTTCCAGATGTGCACGAACCCCGTAGTTGAGTAGCGGTCAGCGTTAGAAATCGAGGGTTCAAGTGTCTATAAAACTGACCCGTGGCTTTCAATTTGTCCCAAAATTCGGTCTTTCCTTTGGAAATTACTTCGGTTTTCAGATCCTCCATGAACTTGTTGTATTTTTGGGGCAAAGGCTGCGATAGCAACGAGAAAACCGCCGTGTTTTTAGGAATATGTCGGTTGAAAGTCATTTGCAAAGATAATTTCAAGCTTGCATACTCACAGCTTTGCACTCCTGCCTCAAGACTTTGATGCATTCGACCGCTTTCTGGTAACTCTCCTGGCACATCAGTCTGCCGAGCGAGTCCATCACTAGCCGCACGACCGCCTTCTGCATCTGGTCGCAGTCTGCGGGGAAGAAAATAAAAAAATACGTCCAAATTAATCTTGGGTGTCCAAAACGTCAAGATCGCTTAGAGATCTGCCGCTCACACTTTTCGATGCCTTGGGGGTCGCTCTTGACCAGCTCCAGGAAGTCCTCCTTGGGAGCGGTTGTGCCAACCTCCTTGGTGGTCCCCCTGAACGCCATGCCGGTGCTGGGCGTCGCGGCGTCGATGTCCATAGCCGCGTCTTTCGGACTGTGAAAAGAAAGAGAAATCAACATGACTTGGAATTTTGAATCGACAAATGAAATATCTCTTGGCTACTCTTTAATTGTTTGCGCGATGTTCCAAGTTAGATTATTGGTCATCGTCAGGATGATCGGTCGTCCGCTGGGGTTTCAGCTTCGGTTTATAATTTCAAAATGTTCCATTTATTTATAATAAATTTTAGAAATTCGAAAAGTTAATTTTTCTTTTGTTACCCATCTTCAAACAGAGTCGCTCCGGATTTCTTGTCCTTCTTGGCCTCGATCACCTTCAGCGGGAATAGCTTCTCCAGCTTCTCGCTCACTGGCTTGCACGCATTCAGAATCTTGGTTTTAAAAATTAGATAATTTTGTTTTTTTATAACAAATTCACGTTGGTCGTGTCCTTATGCGGAACTTCCTATGCCACATTTAAAAACGTGCTTTCGAAGTGAATTCGGCATTTCTTATAATTTACCGAAACAAAAAGTTTTATTTAACAATTCTTACAATTGATCAAAACAAAAAGTTTTAATGTCAATTAAAATTTATCAAAACAAAAGGTTTTAATTGGCAATTCTTAAAATTTATCAAAAACAAAAGGTTTTAATTGGTAATTCTTACAATTTATCAAAATAGTTTTAATTGGAAATTCTTTTTATTTATCTAAACAAAAAGTTTTATTTAACAATTCTTACAATTGATCAAAACAAAAAGTTTAAACGTAACATACCTGTTGATCGAGCTTGAAGTGCTGCAGGATTCTTTCGTCCGGTTCCGGGATCGGTTGATCGGGATTCAGGCCTCTGTGCAGCATACACTTAAGGGGTCAACAGGGATAAAAATAATTTTCTAAAACGACCTTCAAGAGTTCTTGCCGAAGCGATTGCGCGGATGGGTCGCTCACTTGATACAAACGCTGAACGCTCGGATTTAAAACCGTCTTCGGGCTTAACAGCTCCTTCCTTTTTCCATCGCTACAAATAAGAGGGGGTGACCCAATGAGCGTACATTCGGTAAATTTTTCAAGAGCTACAGAATTTTAACGCATTGATTACCCGTCCTTCATTGTTAGGTCCATTGCCGTTATCAGCTCATCCACTGCAGCCAATTGCTCGTCTGTAATTTAAAAGACGGAAAATAATTCGCCGAAATCTGTTAATCGCCGAAGGTCCAACCGAGGAAACGACGACAGAGTAAGTTTTCATCAAACTAACAGTCTAATATTTTTGTCTGTTCCTACGTTTCTGTCGTTTATCGAACTACAGCCGAAATCCGTTCCCAAACAAGTTCTCAAAATTTCAGTTTACGTCTGCAATTCCGTAACTCGCTTCGCTAAATCTGAGTTCAGGTTTTATTCCCCCAGGTGCCTTCGGCGACCAACTTACTCTTGCAAAGCTTAACTTTAGCGTAGTCAAAAATCCCCACTCGGTCGCAGTTTTCGTGACCATTCGTCAAACTGTAGTCTGTTCAACACTAGAATGCACTGAGCGAAAACCCAATAGGAGATGTTCAGCTTACAGATTACGCTTTCCAGCAAAGAGAAAAACCACACCCGTGCCGAAAGTATGGAAACATGTCACGCGACAGGAAAGATTAATCGAAAAACGAGCGCCTCCATCCTCTTGGCCCATTTTGAGTTCCCGGCATACTCTAGTTTTGAACAGACCATGACAGATTCGTTGACGATTCAGCGCTTGTTAGTACCTACAGTCAGTGTGTTTCTGTTGCTGAGAAAAGCATCCAAGAAACGACGAATTTCTCACCTGAAGGAACGTTTTTCGGGTTGTTGTTCAGAGGTGCGAAAGTGTACATCTTCAAGTCCTCCATGAACGGCAGTTGGATGAAGTACAGGCACTGCAAGAACGGAAGCGTGAACTTTCTTCTCACGAGAATGCGACAAGAATGCCGGCAGGAAGACATCCTCACCTCGTAGTCCGCCCGGATGATGGGTGCGACGAAGCCGATCTTCGGATTGCTTCTTTCGGAGTAGACGTACCGCACGATGGCCACCATGCCGGTTTCGTACATGGCGCGGATGAACGACGAGAGGGCCACCGTGGCTTGCTAAGGTAAGAAGGAGTTAATTATTGAGCGGTCAGTGCCGTATTAAGTTTTTAAATATTCTTACATTTTCCCTAAAAAAAAATCCTTAATTTTTCCTATACAAATATGGCCTATTATACCGCTTTACAGCATGTACCTGATACGCGGGATCGGGCAGCACGTAGTGGACGCTGTCGCCTTGGAAGTGGTGCCTCTTGATGGACTCCATCTTGGCGAAAGCCAGGATGGCGAAGCTCTTTCCGCCGCTCCTGTACGCCATGTTCGCCCTGTCCTCCGCCGAAAAGGGCACCAAGGACTTGCCGTAGCGATACGCTAAGGATCGGAATGACGGATCGCACCGGGTCGGGCGGTTAAACTTGGGGACCAAGACGCAGGCTGACCGGAAGGAATCTCACTCCGTACCTTCAACCGTCTGGTCCTTGTCGCATTCCGTCTGCGCTTCGTCCTTCTTGTGGTAGGACCTCTCGTGCTGCAGCTTGCTCGTCGGATCCTGTCCGTAGCACTTCTTCCAAGGTTTGGGTCCGAACTTCTTGATCTGATTCGAAATTCGAAACGGCGATTAATTTGTTCGTAAATGCAGGCATCCTATAAATCCTATGTTTCCTGTTTTTTTTTTGTTTAATTGTCTTATGTTTTATCAAAATATCCTATATTTTCGTATATTTTAACGAAAAATCCTGTATTTTAGCGAAATAGCCTATATTTTAGCGAAATATCGTATATTTTCCTATATTGTAATCATTTTATGAAGTCGTTATTTGAGTTTTCTCAGATTTTGACGTATTGTAGGTGTCGTTTCTTCGTTCCTCTTTAATTCGTGATATTTCCAAGCAAATTTAGTGCAGGAATTTGACCCAAAATATTGGGTTTGATAATCACAGTTTCAAAAAAAAACGCATATTCCTCGGTACCTTTCTTTAGGGAATTATGCGGCAAAATCCATAATTAACAATTTGAACAGTCAACGATATCCAAATTTGCACGGAATGTCTGGGGTGCCTGCAAATTTCGACAAAATTTGCATTCTAGCATTGAACATCTATTCTATTCTATACCCTACAAGCAGCATATCAATGTCATGCGGTAGGGTGGGGGGAGGGAGGAACCAATTAGTTTAACCCAAATTTAAACATAAGTGAGATTACAAATTTTGAACAGTCAGTAGAGCTGAAGGGCGATTTGGAAAGAAATACGGTCGTGACCGACTACAGAGGTACTACCCGAGCATTCGCCTGGAAATATTGCGGAAACCACGAAAGAACCGCAATTAGGATAGCTGACCAGGGATTTGAACTCTGGTCTCCCGAATGCAAGGCGGACATGCCCCCACTAAGCCACTTTGTCATTCGAAGGTTCGTCCCTGTCGCGTAATAACGGACAATGATCCTACCTTTAGATACAGGCAAACTGGAATCTTCAGGGATTTGCCCAGCTCCAGATTCACCTTCCACGGCACGGAACGGACGTTGCGCTTCTTGAAGAAATTGAGCATGGAATCGGCTTCTCTGCAATCGAAACGTGAATCCGGGCTTCAACGGGTATGTTTTACGCGGCACCAGCCTCTGTTATTGTAATTTTTTTATATTTTTTTGGTTTTTATTTGGTGTATTATAAGTAAAACCGTCAAAGCTTTCCATCGGGGACAGTAAACTTCTTGACAGTAATATTAATATTATCGAAAATACGACCCCGTCCAAATTTTCTTCTTTACCGACATGTTCACGTCAGTGCAACTCCGTTAAGTGAATTCTCGGTTGCTCTTACTACTCACTCGAACGAAAAAGACGCTCCGTCCAGCTGCTCCACCATTTTTCTCACGGTCCTTTCGTTCTTCTTCTGCACCGCAGTCTTTTTCTGGGAACCCTGGCTGTGATCGCCGATGTCCCCGTCCTCGTCCTCCAAGCTGTATCCGCTTTTGAAAATTAACCCCAAAAAAACAAACAACCCGATTAGTACGGTGTCATTTAACAAACGCGACCGTGTTTGCTTCGAAGGATGGGTACTGACATGATGGTCAAATGAAAGCCCGCACTCTTCATCGCTCGAACGACGGCGTCCAACTTGTCCGTGGAGGCCCTGCCCCCGAAGTTCGAGAAGATGTACATGTGCTGCTGGTTGAACTTGCGTCCGCTGTATCGGTTTACAGAAAACCAAATTAAAGAATATCCAATTTTTTTTTCTGATTTTATTCTGATTATTTTTTCTGCAATTTTCAAAGCGCAAGTTTTTGAGAGCTTTTTCTTTTCATTTACCCCATTCCGTTTTTCAGGTGGTCCGCAGCGACGACGAGGGCGTCGATGAAATCCCCCGTCTCCGGACTCGGCCGGATGTCGTCCAGCATCTTGACGAAGCTCATGTTGGCCGCCAGCAGCTCCCGCTTGACCACCACGTTGCGGTACTCCGAGCCGTCGGCCAGCGGGTTGTCCGTGTCCTCGGTGCCGAACAGGACGAGGCCCACTTCGTCTTTGGACTCGGAGAAGATCTGCGGGGCGACGGAGCGTTCGGTGAGTGGAAATCAATCGCTCTGTTTTGGCTTTTTTTTTTCAAAATCCCGGCATTTCGAGGTCCGTGATTTCTTTAGCGGCTTACGAAACGCACTCGACCGTCAAACCGTTTTCCGGCATTGGCGTAACTAGGACATATTTCTAGGAGGGATGCCACTGCCCCTCAACGCATCTACTTTACGTCATTAAAGCCAAATCGTGTTAAAATATCATCGCAATATTTGGAGTATGATTAAAGTTCAAAAATCTTGAACGGTGTTGGATGATCTTCGGCAGGGGAACTCATAGTTACCTTTCTCTGCAATATGAGTCGCATGCATCTCAGCGACTCGTCCAAAAAGGTCGTGCCTCCCGTCGGCCCCTCGTTCACGTTAGCGCCGCAGTCCAGGACGAACACTATCGCTTCCTGAAAAATGTATGAATTCAATTCAATTCAGTACTCTGCCGTCAGCAAATATTTTTAAATACGTTGACATATACATGTATGACCATCGACGCATGTTCGATTCAATTCAACTCAGTATGTGAGGGCTACTTACAAGTACTTTACTACCAGCAAGTGATATGTTATGTGGTAGGTGGGGGTGTAATCCATCAACCCAATATTATAACCAACCATGTTAATTTATTATTATTATTAT
>JAQIXS010004439.1:0-15116 GCA_034700785.1 Rossiulus vilnensis
GTGTCATTTTTATTTGGCTAATCTGGTTAAGGGTTGTTACTTCCAGCCTACTAAAATCGTCTGAAACGATGAAATATTCATCTAACAATGACAGTTTATTGTTAAATGAGGCAGAGAACGCAGACTACCATCCATTGCAAAATGGTCAGTCGTGCATTTCTCCACGCAATTCACTACATCTATAACTGCTTGCATAGCCATTCTCCATTTACTGTTGACAAATAGCATATATTGGGGATCATAAATTGTGATTTATTATTTTTTCTCCGAAACGCGCGACTCCTATATGCTTACAATAAAACGAGAGCACGCATTAACTAACAGATTTATGTAATTTATTGTTATCACCCATTCGTCCAACAATGTGTTACATCAATTACGAGCTGAATTTTGACCCTCCTATTTCCAAACTCACAATTATGTGCTAAGCATGGCAAACAAGAGTTACTTGTTCCAATTCATTATTGTATTTGCTGGCCAATTTAAACAGTCATCTGGAAGGCTATTGGATTTTTTTTTATGATTTTCGTCCACTGTTTGGCTGTTTGGGCAGCCATTCTCAATAATGTTGACTCCCTCCCCCAGAATTAATAAATCGATTTGTCCATAAAGTTATTTTAATTAGTGTGAACATTTGTTTTGCATTATTATACGGTGTCGAGTGTAGACTTGTATATGCACTGAACATGTATTTAAATATTCGGAAGAGAATTGTTTAAATTCACGCGTAGTATATTTGTTACCTCCCCCCCCCCATGCATTGCATATATATTACACTTTAATTGACATGTATGCTGCGAATATTTTTTATCATAGTTTAAGTTGCATTTACAGTTTAGTTTACTTTGAAAACGATTAAACCTGCCAACAAAAAATCATTAATTTTGCATTTACAGAACAAAGAAAGCACGTGGATTAAATCGTCACACACATACATGTATAAACGAACTGTATAAAAGAAACTGTTTCCGATTGTCTCAACCTCTGTTACTTTATTTGTCATTCCTACGTAGTAACCTAAGCTATAACTTATATTTACTAATTATCTCTAGAGGTTTTATGAAGAAATGTGAATATACTATATTTTGAACACGGTTTGGAAGCAGGTTAAGAGCTAGTGTATAGACGCTGTTCAATTTTTATTTTTATGAAATATCGCCCCATTCCGTGTGTTTACAAGACGTTTTAATCGCTTAAGTGGTGCACATGCCACTGCAATGTGACGCTCCTTTTTTTATTGCATTTGAAAAATGGCTGCACATTCGATATTGTGTACTGAATCTTACTGCATCGCGAGGAATTGGCTCAGCTGGAACCCAATAAAGGTTTGATTATCCGTAAATGTATAAGTAAAGTTGTGAAAAAATCAGTGCTGTTTATTTCAAAGAAGCAACTTAGCTACATTAACTGATAATGCTTCAACTCGCTTGTTATGTGGCATCATACTAACATGATCTTGAGCTGCTATGCATTCTGTGATAGCTAGTCCGACGACAATTTTTCGAATTTTTATCATGAATAAACAGTCCATCAGTGAATGCTCAACACTAATTGTTCTGTACATGTATTATAAATTGTTAGAGAAAATTAATAAAAATCACGTAACAAAAGTTTTATTTCTCTTTCTTAGTGCTTAATATCTGTTAAGTGTTTTGACTTGAATTCTCGTAATAATAATTTCAAATTTCATGAAGGTTAGCTACAGATTCATATTTTTTTTTTAAATTAAACTTTCCTTTTTAATTATCTTCCCATTATTCCTTGAAATATGCCTGTTACCAAAATGAAATGGCTTATTTTTTATTATATCACGTTCTTAAAAGTGAACAAATTTGTAACTGATATCTTTTCTTTTTCTAGGTAAGTTAATCAAATCCATCGTATAGTAATGATTTGATATCCAGCCATGAGATCAATCCTGCTAAGAATGCTAAGAATTGCAAGTATCACAAATTTAAAATACAGTATTTCACTTTTTTAATGTTTTACATTCCTATGTCATGAAAGGCCCACGTATGCATGCCGTGCAGTTGCATTATGTTGGTCATGTTTCTAGTCTACATGGCCTCAAGATACTTGTGCTGGTGCTTTTACAAGCTAATTCAGCTGTTTATTACCTACTATTGAAAACGTGAAGTATAAACTCACAAGCTAAGGTATTTTGCTTAAAGGATTTACACGTTTACTTTCACGTTGTACCATATTGCTACGAGATATAATGGGCCTTATGTGTAGAATATAGGCTTATTATTTAAATCGAGCATGTGTAGAAAAATATTACACAAAACATTACTTTACCTCCAACAAGTGTTGCTGTGTACCACAAAATCATTCTAAAACATTGACAGGCTCAATTATAAAAAACGCAGTGCACTACCCGGCACATGTCACTGATCGATTGCAGCGCCGCCAATGGTGTTACAGCATTCCAATAGGCATGGCTGAAAATGTACCTGGCGGATAATTTAAGAATGCTGCAACATCAATACATCAAGCATGTATGGATTCTTTCCATGCTGGATTATGTGCATGTTTCGTATGGGCGGAAGCAGTTTATGGATAGCCCTGTGCTGTATTCGACAGTATACAGTATGTTGCTCAGGAAAATCCTCGCGATATTTCACAAAGGGGGCATAAATTCTGTTTCGCAGAAATTGCTCGATGCTGCCTATATAGGCCTGGAAACTCGAGTTAGTTGAAGTAGATTTCACTCTAGTAAACATACGCCTGGAAAATGTGCTGACAGTTTGTTTTGGCAATATAGCCAGCTGTATTCCGTGGTCCTCGTACCTCTCTCACAAAGAATTGCAGTTCCATTATGAAAATGGCGGCCATTTCTCCTTCTCGCATAAGTGTGCTTTCGATATAAACCATTTTTCCCCCCCTGCACGTACGGTTTTATTATTGCCTTATGCACCCTCGCGTCTGGTTCGGTAAGTAAAGAGAGGCAGCAGCAATATAACGTGTTGTTGACTGTCCGTGGTTTTTTTTTCTTTTTTGAAGCAGACGTTGAAAAATGAAAAGTGCGATTTCATTGGATGGGCATGATACGGGTTGGATGGCACGCAACTCAGGTGAAAAAGAAAGTAATGGCGACATTGAGAAATGGGCGCTAAGGAAATGGCCATCTTGAATGCATAAATCTTAAGTGAGTCAGGCAGTCCATTTAAGGAGCAAGTGTATTGCGCACGAAGCCAGCCCGCCACTGCGCTGGAGACTGGAAGGGTCTTCCAACGGAACTTTCTTCTTGAGAACGTTACGAAATGCCCAAGCAGTCACGGTGGTCTTCGTTTGACTTTAAAATGCGCTGCCCAACGGTTAAGAAAAAACCTATTAGCTCAATGAGCATGCACGGCTGAATTATGCTATATGTTGGCTAAGGGCATTGATCATGCTGCGAGGGTCTGTTCGAAAGTTCAGCCTTCTGTCTACGGCACTCAAGCTTATTATTGCTTGAAAGATAAGCTGTGTTCTTCGTGTATTTAATACGAGAAATTGGCGGTCCTTCACAGTCGTTCCCGATAATTGCAGCTTACTTTTGATGACGTGTTCACCCTAGTTATCAACCTGCTTGTTGCATTGCGACAACCGGAACGTTTTATACCTTTGATTGCTCATTAAGAGCACGCAGGTTTTTGAACTTGGGGATCCCTCTGCGTACTGTCGTGACTCTTGAAGGCTTGTTGGTCTATACTGGGGGTTAATCTCTTGGGCAAAAATTGCAGATGGGGCGGGCTCAGCGCGATAATGACGATTAAAAAAGTCTCTTTAAATGTTGATCGACTTTTTGGTATTGGTGAAAGTTCTGGGTAATCGTTAAATTGCGCTTGGAATACAATAAAAAAAAACACTTGTTGGTGCTTCAAGTGGTGCCTATACTGCAGAATTACTTCAGTAATGGTACAAAATTATCCTGTTAAAAATACTGCCAGAGGTTTCCTTCAAATTTCAAATGGCTTTTATTAACCAGTACGTCCTTTATGGATGGTCCCTCACTTAATGCGCTTTTTATTAAGATTTTCATTTCTGTACTGTAAATTGCCAAGCATAACACGCAGTGGAGTTTCCAACGGTTTTAATCCTCTTTGCGAAATATTGCATATCGCTCTCAGGCATATAGTGAACGTAAAGGACATGGTGTGCCAAATAATTTCAACCATGCTTTTGCCTCCCTTTTTCACCATTATGACATTTCGATTTCTGGGGTTCTCATGGTTTAATCTTCTCGGTCAATCGTCGTGCTTGTGCGTGTATAAAATTCCATCGACCAGGTGAAATGTGCAATATCGGGATGATATCCGCACGTAGGCCTACATGTATATGTAACTCTCTCCTATTGGATAGACGCATCGTCGTGAGTGCGCAAACTGCAACCGAAGGTGTGCCATTGATTTATTTGATTTTCATATTGACTTTTGGTTAAGCGCACCTCACGTCAACTCGCACTCGGTGCAGAAATCTGTGCCCTTCGGAATCCCTCCCAACCGCACTAATCTCATCAAACGCGTTTTGTTTGCGTTTTTGTTTTGGCGTAATTGCACGTTCATTGAGGTAGTCTTCCCCCCGCGTACATGCATAACGCGGTTGGGTAGGTGGCGCTCGTTGCCCAATGGCGCTTCACCTGCTGTCTCTGCGGTGCACAACCGCATGGCACGCTGTCGCGTCTCGTTAAAAGCCCATTTCATCACTTCCGAATGCATCGTCGAAGTATTAAATATTATCGCGCTCATGGCGGGAGGGAAGCTGGAGGAGAAAAACTGATTATTGTTGATTGTTTGTTCCGATTGGTGACAGGAAACGCCGCTATTTTCGAGCCGCGTGAATATCCTGTTTGTGGAAGCTGGGCGAGTGTTGCCGCAGCGTGGCGCGAGGCACGCAATAGCCACCTTTCTCCGATCGTAAACCGTGAACATAATAAACAGTTTGAATACAAATGTTTGCGAAAGGCGTGCTCGCCCCACTGTGTTTTGCAAACGCGAACATTTAATTTTTGTACGCAAGTTTTTGACCGAGCCAATAGGTCCCCCCCCCCTTCCATCACGCACACGGCATGCCTGGAAACAGTGTTGACTGATTGATCTATCAAGATACATGTAAATCCAATCAGAATTAGCTTAAAAATTGCTGCAGTTAATCTGATTAAACAGAGACTTGATCAGTAACTGTAGACATGGGCAACTTGTTCGCCACACCCGCTCTTTTGAAACATCGACAGTTGTGTTTTAACCAATGCATATTTAATATCTTAATGAGTATATTACGAATATATTAGCCTTATGCACAGTAGAGCTGCTTTCATAAGACATGAGCCTTCAGACTACATTACAAGCGTTCATATCGGACGATAAGCCCGGTTATTGCTTAATTATTCTCCCTGAAGACATACGCTGATTAGTTACTATTCAGCCAGATTCTTCGTGATTACATTGGAAAGCCAATTGCCTTTCATTTACGTTAAACATGAGCGATGCGCTTTAATTAAAGCGTTTGGTCCTGTGATCAACTCAAAATTAAATCCTATAAATCGCACGCTTACTATTAACGCCATCTATTACTCGGTCTGCCATATAACAAACTGACGTCGACATGCTATTTTAAGCAGCGTCTGTTGTTCTATACAAACTAATGGGAAGTATAAAAACACATTTGGCTTTTGGCTTAGAAACCTTTTCAAGCATCGAAAATCATAAATCAGATATGTATGCTGGCAGTTTGTTGATACTGGAAACGCCAAGCTTAGCAACTTTGTGAACACTTGTCTGGCTTATACTTTACATGCATACAGGGCACTGTACATGTAGGTTCCCCGTTACACATCACATTTTGTAATTATTTGAAAATTCGCGTCTTCGTCGTTTGTACAAGTTAATTTATTCCGGCTAGTTTTTTCCCCCCGACTCGCGACGTTTTTTTTGTTGAATTTTGATAAATGCTTTCACTGGAAACAAAGCTATTCTATCAGTCATAATATCCTCATAAATATTTATTTCTGCCTTTTATTATTCGTTGAATAGATGCGCTCAGCGTTCGTGAACTATCGTGCGCGCATCACAATTTGTATGTTTGATCGAAGCAAGCTTTACTTTTCGAACGCCCCTTCCACCTACGCTTTTACCTTTCAAGTGGGCACCCACCTCCCTCCCCCTTTGCATATCAACGACCTCCTAACATAGATTTCTGCCATTTTTCAACTGTCTTTCGTCTGACCTTTGCATGCATTGTTTGCAGCGAACAGCGCAAAAAAAGCACCGACGTGCAACCGTGCGCACGAATCGCTAACATTTCGTCTGAATGATAGCAGCACATTCTGCGAGTCAATTTCACCATATTAAAAGATATCAAAGATACGCTAATAACGTTTCCACGCTTACCGAAACGGTTTGCATAAAACCGAGACTGAAGTGTAGCCATTGCTATTCACATCACGTATTACATACATGTACTGTGTATATAATGAAAACTGTACACCTCTATGTATATAACGTAAAGGTACAGGTATATAATACATACTGTACCTATTTGTTATATCCTATATACAGTAATGTAAAAAGTGTATTATACTGTATGTTCAGATATACATGTATCGAGTAGTGGCCACGAGTAAATAACCTATACAATTGTACGGCATTGTAGCATTTTCTGATTTTCTCAGATGTTTTGCGTTTTGCCAGTTGGAAAACTAGTAGTACATGTGTGTACATGCACATGTATGTTATTATCTCATCATTTCATTGCGTGTACACATATACATGTACATGGAATACAAATGGGGGCTTTGCTGTCCAGTCCATATTTCGTATATACAATGTTAGAATGTAGGCTACCGACTAAAAACGTTTAAAATTCGCTAACGTGCACATGGTTAATTATTGAATTTGTATAACACAAACAACATCAAAATGCTTAACAATGCACTGTTTAATTTGGCTGCACAAACAGATATTCAGATTCCATTCAAAAACTAATCCATACATGTACATGGAGACGCTCCGAATTAGTATGGCCAAAATGGCCTTTTTCTAAAAATGGTGATTTTGAATCTGTTGAGATCGCGATGTGTGTTTTAGATGTTATCTTTCGGTTTAAAAGGGTAGGATTTCTGCGTATCTTTGTTTTCCGTCTGGGATAAATTAATTTTTATTTGAGGGGAAAGGGAACTTAAGGGAAAAAGCTACGTTTTCTACATTCCTCACTTGGTTTTCTCTGACTCACGCTTGCATGCCAATTGTCTTGTAATGGCATGGTTTTCAAAATGGAAATGCTGCCTGCTTATGCAAATTCGATAATATTTCCAGCTTATTAGGCCATATACCGGCGCGCTTGATGGACATATATTTTTTCTCCCTGGTCCACAATTAAGCTTTTTTTCCCCACACCGCCGACTGCAATTGCTCCAAAGCCAAAATGGCCTTTTTTATACGCACCAAATTTGCATTCCATTTCGTTTCTGCTTAGCTATGTGCCTGCAAATGGCGAAGGGATCCCCTTATGGCGAGAAAGGGAAGAGTTATCTGTATAAAAATTGCTTCAAATATTACGAGCTACATATATTTGGCGCGAAAAAATTTTATTGGTTGTAAAACTTTGGGCTAACGATTATGAACCCGGCTAGATAGATATATTAAGAAATAAAGCGAAGCAATACATACGCAGTCCTGTTGCTGTGCAAAACCTTTCTTGTTTTTTTTCCCTTCGCAGATTCCACCGCTTATGCCATGAACGCTCTGCAGGCAAATGAAATCCACACTGGATATTAAACGAGTGCTTTTTGTGTACTGTGGAGTCTGTGGTTGGGGATATCAAAATTTTCATACACTTTCGAGCTGGGAAACCAGTCGTGAGCCTGATACGAGTACCTCATACATTAAAGCCCATTTCATCCACATTCAACGGCATAAAAACATTGCTATTCTTAGTCGAAACAGGTAATATTTTGTTTTCTTTCAATGCCCTTATCGTTGGATTATTTTACCAATGGGTATTGCAAACATTGGTTGCAACGTTAAACATTGTCCTGCGTTATTCTTGAAATCCAAGATTGCGAGATTTTGTGTTTCGTAAATTTTGGACAGGCGTGTTTTTGGTGTATAAAGATCAGCAGCATTGCACCTTATCGTGATTGGTGAAGATATTTATTTACACAATTATTTGGATAAAATGCAGGTGGGGTCTCGTTTAAAGATTCCCTCCACCGAATTATCATTTCAAAACAATCTAAATTCTTCGAAAAACATCATCCCATCTTGATCGCAGCCCTTGCCATTGGAGATCCTTATTCATGTGGTTAAGTTCGCTCTCGTCTCGCTGGTACATGTATTAACATAAACTTAATTAAACGATTTTAAATTAAGGTATTTCATCTTTTTCTTTGTTCACTAAATTAAAATCTGGTTTACTAAGTTTTATACAGGGTTTCCATTGACATCGAAAATCTGGAACTGTTAAGGAAATTTCCATAGCCCTGGAAAAAGTCAGTGAAGTTGAAAATTTAATTTAGATGGGAACCCTGTCGTAGTGTAAATAAGAGGTCTATATTATTTATTGACTTGTATGGCGAATGAGATAAGAATGAAACGTCCATCATGAAATCACTTCGTCGAAAAAACATTTGACAGTAAATTTGGTCGCGGACTACTCCGAATATAGATTTTTCAATCAGCATATTGAAGAGAAACGTTCCCGAGTAAAGAAATCGACTAATCGGGCGATCTGGTCAAGTCGTCCGAGAATGGGGCATGCTCGCACGACACATAAGGCAAATGCGCCTAAGGTAGCGATAAGTGACGTCAGTGCAACCCTTTCGATTTCGTTTTGTAGCTGGGGTGTCTTGGCTCGCCATTCTCTCGTTCAATCTGATAGCACATCGAGGTTTTTATGTCACCATTTTGGATTCCATTTATGTGCTTGGGCTCATTTTGGATTCATTTCAGCTGTTATACTTTTGCGTCTCTGTGCCTGTGCTCGATATGCGTTGAATTAGGCGATGCGTGCATTAATATTATCTCGCGCTTGTACGTGCATTTTATTCGAGATGTTTTCGGCAATTATTCGGGTCATATCCCTCGCCTAATTATCGCCTCGCTTTGACCAGTTGGGATGGCGAAAGGAAATAGCAGTGCACCGACGGAAAGGGAATACAGTTAGTCTCGATCAACCTCTCCCTATAATATTAGAGCAAATGAGATTTTCCTGTTGGCCATAAATTTACATCAATTTTCGCTGCTGATTACAAAGAGGGATTTGCAACAATTCAATTACGAGCAAAAAGACGAAGCCATTTTCCATCAAATTGAATTTACACGTCCGAATATACTTTTCTGCATGCATACCATGTAGTGCCTGTTTATGTATATTGCTCGAGCACCAACTCGGATCCCGACTGTGCAACACTTAACTCCTTCGGATGAGTTCTCAAATGCAAGAGCAAAATAGGAAATACCGGCAAGTGCCTAATGAGAAAAACTATCCCTAGCTGAAATTAAGTAATAGATGAATGAATCAGTTACATTGTATTTGTAAGAATCTAGCTAACAGTGTACAAACTGCAGTTATGTCCTTTTTATTGAGAAGTTCTCCGAAGGCACTCGGTACGTTTGTGATAAGGAGCACTACGTCTCGATTATACATTTATGGATATGATTAACGTTTGTAATTATTTCAAAAAATGCGTAATCCAATGCCCGTTACCCTATACTCATGTGCGCAATAATGTGATCAAATGACGTGTAGCTTAGTTTATTGAATATGGCCTAGCTTTCACTTATTAATGACATATGGGGGATGTTGTAAGCTCGGATTTAGCAAAACAAACAGGGTGGGTACTTTAATTTTTTCTTTGCCGTATTAAAAGTAAAAACCACCATTGAATGAAACGGAGCGCCGTAAAGCAGGGCTGATGTGCGTGTGGCAATGACGTGTTTGCACAGCCCTGACGCCGTTGCCTCATTAAGCAAATTGATTTTTGTGTAGACCTACATTATATGAAAACACTTGTCAGGCTTGTTTGATCAAGCATTTTACATTTCAATTAAAATTGTGTTTAGGGGTGGGCCAGGCTGAGTGATGCTGATTAATTACCATTTTTGATTACACTTTTCTGATTATTATTTTTCGCTTTGTTTGCATTGCTGCAACCACACGGGGAGCCTACATGAAACTAAATTAACGAGTATTTAACTTGTATTAAATGTGTACTGTCAAGTGTTTCATATCGTAATTTCCCTCAATTAATAACAAAGGCGAATCCTTTGTGAAAAATACGGAGTTATTTTTTGGACTGGCCAGAAGGAAAAATCCAAGGAGCCCTAGTTTGTAGACTTTAATCAGAAAAAAATAGGACATTTAACACAAATCGCATCCATAATTCAGATAAATGGTCCATCATGCTCTTTTTATGTCGGCAAATGCAAGTTGATGAATTCGCATTTTGAAACTACACCATTTGTTTAAATAATAGTACCCATCATTTTAGACAGAATTATTTAACTCAAAACACGAGGACAATTGATGCGAAATTTCAGCTAATAAGACTCCCTCTCGAGACATCACATTGACATTTAAATAATGACAAAATCCAAATAAACGATTTACATCGATAAGATTCACTGGTGGTTACAATGTTTTTTCACAAGAAACATTGTTTACCGACTTAAACCTAACACAATTAGCAATCCGAATAATTTGTACTCTGCTTTTGAATGAGGCAAAATGTTTCCACTCTCTTATTTAAAAAAGTACCCAAATAAATATGAGGAAAAATACCAAAATACTGAAAAGGTTTTGATACTTGCTCAAATACGTGATGTTTTTAAATAAAATATTAAACAATGCTTAGGTTAGTTTCAGATCAAAAACGTTGTTGTAGATAAGAGCAAAATAACCTATATCCTTCAACTCAGACCGCAATAGTCTTTTTTCAAGAGAAATGGACGGCGGGTCTTTTTTGGCATTTGTAATCTGTTTTAAAATCCTCGCAGCTCTCGCACGATTCTATAGCTGCTTTTGCCGCTCCCCTGATTCTGGTTCCGGCACTGCGAACGTTTTCCAAAAGAAAGAATGCCTTTTACGACTTTTGATATTCTTCACTTTTCTTCAAGTTTTAGAGATCTATTTCATATCCATATTTATGTAGATGGTTTCTCCCCTCTATTTGTCTCTCGATCTTTTTGCAGCCTTTCTGGCCCTGCAAATGCGAAGGTGGCTAATACTCCTGTGCGGGAAAAGGGGAGAGAATCCGAATCTAAATCCTCCGCTTGGGTAATCAATCCCTGAGCTGACGTAAAATAGAAGTCATTTGGTGAACAAACTAGCACTACATGTGACTATGGCCTAACGGGGACTCGTGTGACTCGCATGCGAATGCCTTCGCACTATGGCTGGATTTATTGGAGAACTCTAAAAAAAAAGGTCTTCTTCTTCAATAACTTCTTTATGCTAGGCTTGTCTCACTCTCGCCTTCTTCGCTAGGCTAACTACGAGAAATATCGAAGGAAGAAAAAAAGGTAAAAACAAGTGTAAGTTTTAGAAGAGTTGATTCGCTGAATGAATAATAGACCAACTTTGGACGACCAACGCTGAATAGCAAAGTGCTCCAGGATCTGAAGGGGGAAAAAAGACCGTTGGCGCACACCAGTCTCTTGATTCTATTCTCTCCGACATCCAATTTATCAAGCCTAACCAGCTTGGCTGTAACTTTCACTCATTAGGTCTGCCATAAGGTTATGACGCCCTTGAATAATGCTATTGTTGATCAATTGACGTTATTGCTCGGTATCCTGGCCGGTCGCAATTTTCAATTGTAAGCTTGGTTCCCTTCACGTGACAGCAGTATGTTTGTCACACGGCGTAATAATGGAAAACAATGGCATTTCTGATTTAGTGGGCACCGGTTTAAATGCGGTCTTCGATGGCTGAAAAAGTGTTTTCACTTCTCCGCTTAACTTGTTAATCGGTACGCGAACGTGTTATTTTGTGAAAATTAAAGGTTTTACGACGCTGTAACGTTCATGACACCGAATTTTGTAGCATTTACTATTTTGTTACCATAAAGCTTTTCACATCGCCGTGAAGGCGGTTACGATTTTGTTTACTCGTAATTTATGTTCTCCTGTTGGCAATTTCCAATTTCACGATAGCGTAATTCTGGCTGGCTAGCAACAGGCTGGCTCTTAACAGCACATCATATGCTAGTATGCTACGGCTCATACATGGACTCAAAATTGGCACTTGATTGTTTCAAATTCTCTGGCATTAAAGCCTATGATTTTCAGGTCCTCTTTGCTAAACAAGGCTGAAAGCTGATTTTCTTACAATATCCTCTAGAGGCGCTGTGTAAGTTGTCAATTCAGCTTACATGAAGGCTTGAACTTGCAAGGTAACTTGACTTAACACATTAAAGAAAGCCATCGCTATGACATAACATGTATACGTTGTGGCTCTTTCGGTGATCCGCATCTTTAACTCATTGCATTTTTCGGACTGTCAGTTTATTGAATGGCATATTCTCAAGGACTGCTAAATCGTGATACGTGTATCAAGAAGGCATTGGAAGCATCCATGCAGGAAGTTGGTTTCGCAATATCAAAGTTAAGCTACATGTATACGATGTAGCCACTATTCAACTTAATATTGTCTGATACGCTAAACGTGTGCTCGGGGATTAATTCAGCAAGTTGGTTGTACGGACTAAATGTATAATGAATATTAGCATGTAGTTTAGGGGCTTGCGCATTTTTGCCCCCATACTTCCTCTCTGAATGGACAACATACCGTTTAGCACTGAACTTTGCGAAAGCCACGGCAACCTCCCACTAATCCAAGTTATGAGCTCCCGTAATGACCAACTTAAGGCGCCCGGGAAACTGGGCTGGGCTCAAACTGACTAACCTCCAATAATTATATTTTTCATGCTTCATGTCAACCTCAGTACGTTTACACTTCCATAGCCAGAAGGGGTATCCCCCCTTAGTGCTTAGTTCTTCTTCTTCTATTCTCAAGTCGTTTACGGAAGCGCCCGGTTTCGCCTTTCGGCCGCCAGGAGGCGCTCGTGCCAAGAGCCGTTCCCCCGCATTCAACTTCCGCGGATTTCATTGGAAATTTCAAATGCATAAAATGACCCTCGACTAAAAAGGCAACATTTCCCTCGGGGGTGCCTACTACTGCATGCATGTGGGGGGTTGGGTTCCCCTTCACCCTCCAGAAGAGAGGAGAGGGAGTAAAACACAATTTCCATTAGCTCATTACCAGATGACGCCTATCGACTCCATCTCATTGGACGCAATTTTTGCCTGCCTTTTTAGCATAATCAATAGCGTTAACCAGTATTAATTATTCATAAACGCTGAGTGATTAACGCGCGAATGAAGATGGAAGATTTCAGCGTCGCGTTTTATGCGCCAATTAAATCAGTTTTGGGATGGTGCAAACGGGGTCGAAGAAACGTCCGTCTTAGCGTCGACCCCGTGCGTTGCGTTGCGTTACTTTATGGAAGGAAACATCGATAACGATACACTGAAATTCAGCGTTTTCTTCAACGGCCAAAACAGGAAAAACGGACGTTTGAACACATTCTGTTTTTGTTTTACGACATCATTTATGTTTTAATGCGTTTTTTTGTTTTGTTTTCTGACATGTTTCAGTAAAATGTGCGCAGAATGATACTGGCTAAAAACAGAAACGTTCGATGGCATCCAAGCGGACAATCACATTTAAAAAGATTTTGAAATGTTCTGCAAATATTAATGGTTTTATGATATCATTCAGGTTTTCATACATTTTTGTGTTGTAAATGACGTCGCCTATTTTATGCGATAATTAGTATTTCTAGAACATTCTTATAGATGTGATTGTCGAGTCGGATGTAGTAAAAAATTTCCGTTTTTAGCCAGTATCACTCTGCACAAATTTGTCGAAAAATATAAATCCAAGTAAACTAGCCTACATTTACTTCACTCACATATGCGTATAAATCTAAAAAAACCTCACAAAATGTTATAAAATCTAATCAATAATTAAGGATTTTACCTACAGCGAAAATGTGCTAAATAATATTAACTAATACACGTAGTACATTTTGGTAGACTGGAATCAAAAACCATTATGAAAGCATCACAAGAATCATAAAATATTAATAATTAAAGATGTTACCTATATCTACCCACAGCAAAAGCGTGCTAAATAATATTAATTAACAGTACATTTTGGACAACTAAAACCACAAACCATGCATTTTTATTTAGCCCGATTTTCATTTCCAGTTTGGGTGGAAATACAAGTGAAGGAATGTGGTGCCAAACATACAATCACAAATGATGGATTCATTTCAGCCCAACTTTCTCCAGAACCACATTTCCACAACTAACCAACCACCTGCACTAAGGTCATACGCCTTCTGGCATGACTTATTTTGTCCTATTATCATTAAAAGAACGTTGATCCTAGATTTAAAACGGTTAGATATAGAATATCAATACGGACACGTAGTCTGTCCGTAAAATGAAAACTTAAAATAATTAACCATGAATAACCCTCAAACAGACGTCATTTTCACCTGGGCACCACACGCGTTTTTTGAACGTCCGACACCACAAACGGACGTCAAACAAACGCCGCTGATAGCACGCACGCCTCGCGTCTCCTCTTTAATCCCATTTGCAGGTCCCGAAACAAAAAGCTCGGTTTTCAATAAACGAACGAACGCATCTGCAATCGATGATAAAAGCGGATCTAATCAATAAACGAACGTACGCGTACAATCGATGAGCACGCAGCCAACCAAAAGGGCTTTTTGCAAGCGTTCATTACGCTGGGGGAAAAGCGCAACGCATTCCACCGCTCTTCACTTCATAATCGAACATCCACCGTAGACACAAATAACGTATATTTGGATGATACTTCGGCTTCGATACAATTCGACGCCAAGAATAAGTCAACTAGTCTCGTTTTAATCGTGGTCCACAGGTGGAACAATTGTCGATACCAGTCCAATCGTAGCATCAACCGTCACGTTCCACAATTTCTGGTTAGAATTAGTGTTGTGTATTTCGAATATCAATTATCGAATGTTCGAATATATTCGAATATATTCGAATACTCGAACTGGGATTTTGGAGAAATTT
>JAQIXS010004440.1:0-15111 GCA_034700785.1 Rossiulus vilnensis
GTTTTCTCCTAATACTTTTGTGGGTATTTTGCCCCCCTACCAAACGGCATTCGCTTGCTGACTGTAGGGTACTGAATTGAATTGAGTAATCATTTTCTATTTGCAGGCATGTATGCAATCATGACGTATCTAACTTTTTAACAGTCATGGCTTTATTTTTAGTTGCATCCACTCGTTTACAGACTGATTTCATCATGCAATTAACCAAGTGATGAAGACTTGCATTTGTTCAATGTCTAGTAAAACAAGACTTCCTGAAAAATTCTTTCATCATTCCAGTACCTTCCAAATTTGACTGGGCAGTTCAACCCCTTTTCACCCTTCCTCCTCTCCCCCCCTCCTTCCCAGCCCTAAAAAATAAAAATAAAAAAGCAGCCTCAGCAATACATGTACTTGAAGTACTGAAAACAAACAATGGAATGAGGGAGTTTGTAGAGGACATTAAATGCCTTTTTATTGCGTCCATTAACGTGACTTGGATAACCGAGTTGTCCTGAACCCCAGTGTCTTTGGCGCAGCAAAGGCCCTCTCCAGCGGTCAACGTGCGGCCCTCCAGTTGAGTGCCGAATTGGGAAGCAAGATAAGCTCCCAACTGGCCATTCTGTTCCTTCCGGATCATTATTTTGCTTCATTGTTATGGTGATTGCGTCAATCCTCGCTTCTACGAAATCACGAGGACTACTGATGCACTTGCCATGCCGACAAAGTGAAGCCTGCTTGATGGAATCAAGAGCGGCCAGAGCGTGGTGTTTCTGGGAAATCTGGACACAATGTTGTTGTCAGAGAGCCCCTGATGGAGCCATCATCAAACCTAATGCCAGAATTTCAAACAATAGCGTTTTATGTCTCCCATGCCTTGCGCATTCCGTTCAATACTCATGTGGGAAGTTCATCTTTAAGATGCGTAGTAAAGCCAGGCCAGACAACATTTATTTGGAGAAAACAATGACTTCATTTATGCTTGAAAAAGGACCTAGGTCGGCCTGTCGTCAAATTTCGATTGAAAACCATCGCATTTCCACATTTCGTGACGTCGAAATGTGATTGAAATCCCATTCAAGAAATTCAATTGAATGATAAATAGCAAAGCCCAGTCAGAAAATATTTATTTGGAGAACAAAATAGCGTCATTTGCTAATTGACGTCAACTTTCAATCTGAGTAGCATAACTTTTCCAAGTTACATGATGGCAAAATGTGATAGACGTAACGCATGAGAAATTCAACTGAATTATAAATAGCATACCGTGGTGGAGAAAATAAATATGGGCGATATACGGACATATGTGACTGATTCCATACATGGTAATACCAGAATTGGCCACAAATTGACTTATATGGGAATAATTACATATTCCATGTATGATTAGATCACAAACTGGTCACAAATGGATCTATATGTACATTCATATTAGCCCATATAATATTTATATAAGTACATACAATTCATTTGTCTATATATACTGTATCTATCTATATATATATATTTACATTCTTACATATGACCATTATTTGCATATATGTCAGCATATTTACAGATATGGTCATACAGCTAAATGTTCATGCCTGAAACATGTAATAAATTAACTTGTTTTATTTTTGTTTGTACAATTTCCTTATACAAAGTTTTCAAGGGAATTGAGCAGTAATAAGAGTAGAAAACCCTAAATGTCCCTTACATGGCTAAGTAAACAGCCATATATGACTACCATATAGCATTTTGCTATGCTAAACATGGCAACTTTATAAATGCATATAATGGTCATATGTAAAAATGTAAATATATATATATATGCAGCATATATAGACACCTGACTTGCATGGATGTCAATATATGGCCATATAAGGCTCATACGTGGTCTGTTATGGCATATAAGCCCATATCATATCATATTCAACTTTTCACCTGGAGATAAATGACGTAATTTGATCAAGTCTTTTAAAACGCTAGGTGAATTGAAAAAAATGTCCAAATACACCACATCTCTACAGGATCGATTCGAAAACCACCTCAAATGACGCCATAGTTGCGCATTATTCAGACCCCCATCCACCTCAGACGCCGTTTATGGACAGCCCCTGTCCAACCAGGCCACCTCGCATACCACAGCCTGTCTTAAATCCGTTACGAACTGGATCCTGACCGCATAGAGGGTGGTTTGATAGGGTGGGGGCCATGCAAACACCCCCAACTAGCTGTTTGCTCGTTTTCTCCTCCGCACAAAAGGCCGAATTTAGCAGCGGTTGTGTTCCTAATTTTCTTAAACAAACGTCCACGGCATTGCCCCCTGAAGAACTCTACCCGTTCCAGAAGCGTATAATCATTCAGGTTTCATGCCCCCAGCCTCCCCTATTCAAATGTTTTAGCATCAGAGGAGCAACCCATCAATGTCTGGCGAGGAAATTGCTGACCATGACTGGGCTGTTTTGCCCCATTCTTGAGGGGTCACCCCCAAAACGCGCCTTTCACGCTTCACCCCTTCCGCCTCCCAAATTCAATTTGTACCCGTTGCCCATCCTTGGGGGGCGATCCTCGCCCGACCCCCCATGGTGGGCACTCGACCGGCATCGTGAATTTGTCTTTGGGGACAACTAAAACCTCCAGCAAATTTCAGGCAAATTTACCCATGCATTCTTAAATTTTATAAGATTTCAAGGTTTGTCATGAAAGTGGCATTGATGTTTGGCAAACCCAGGTTCGTTTTCAAAACGGGTCACCTGCTCACAGACAAATTATTCCTGGGCATCCTGTGGAACCAAAAAAAATTTCGTATTTCTATATAAGGCAAGATCCTCTTAAATTATTCCAATAAGTGTTCTAAATATAACAGTTTTTTTGTCATAGAATGTGGACCATCTTAGGAAAACCTAGGTTCATTTTTAAAACGGGTCGTACATGTACATATCTCACAGGAAAACGTTTTCTAAGCATCCTGGAGGACCAAACAATATTATTTTAGTATTTCCATATCGGGTGTGGTCCTCTTAAAGGGTAAGAAATTATTCTAACACGTATTCTACAAATACACGTTTTTATCATAAAATATGGACTTGATCTTTGTAAAACCAAGGTTCATTTTTAAAACTGGTCATCTCACAGATTTTAGATCAGGTGTAATCCTGTTTAAGGGTCAAACATTATCGTAATAATTAATCAAAAAAATACAAGGTTTTGTCATAAAATGGGGACTTTCTTTGGCAAACCCAAGTTATTTTCAAAACTGGTCTTCAGCTCACAGGGCATTTTTCCTAGGCAATCTGTAGGACCAAAGAAGCGTTTAGGATTTCTATATCAGCTGGGTGTCATTCCCTTTAAGGGTATAAACATATTCCAATTAATCCTGATAATAAAAGATGATGAATTAAATGCGTATTCTTGCTTCACCTGTAAAATTTAGAACGGTTACTTGACCCCTTTTTAAAATGACCAATTCAATTGTACTGCTAACTTTACATTCCGCTGAAACGAAGATATAAAATGTCAAAGAGGCATAAGTTCCAAAACATTGTCAAAATTCACTTGCCTGTGTTGCTATTACTGTGACTATGACAACGGATATGATTGGAACGGAGGATTCGTTTGCATGGATACATGTATATCGCATGAAGATCACCACCACCAGCCCTCAAGGAACGTTCAAGACGAGGTTTTCCCATCACCTTTTTGTAATAAGCAACCATAAGTTACTTCTGCTGATTACCAATCATCACTCAAACAATGCGTCTTTTGCGGTCATGGTCGAGATAGAAATCGCCACATTCTTGAACTTGGTTGGGAAGGCCATCGTGCTTTTCTGGGTTTATCACCGTTGTTCGACTAAGCCAACCATCAGCTACTGCACCATTGAACCAATCAATGTTAACAAGCTTGTTTACAAGGCTGCCAAGTCGTGCTTAACAAGCAAGAAATGGAGGATGCTGAAAATTGAATTCTCGGCGCTCGTCACCTTCGTTCACACCAACTCAGCGCATGTGGCATGTTTCTATGAGTTTAGTTCTATGTCAGAAGTGGTATGACATGTCAGGTCGGAAGCTTTGAGGAAAATAGTGCTGCAAATTCTGACAAGGAATGTTTTGAATCGAGGACTTGTGTCTGTCTTGTTGTGGGGTTACATTCGCAAAGTCTTGACGATATCTGCTAAAACCTTTGACAGGTGAATGGGGAACCCCACTACCCAGATCTTAGGAGGAATGGCTGCAAGATTCGTGTTCTACGGGACCTAAAGATAAGAGAAGAACGGATCGGGGTTCCAAGAATGCGTAGTTCATGCTCGGGTAAGGTGCCTTCCATGTAGGTGTTATAGTTGAGGCTTTGGGCCAGAGGGCCTCAGGCACCACATGGACGAAAACGAAGTCCAAATCATGTCGCTTTAGGCCATTCCAGCTCATCCACCAATGTCGTCCCAACACTCGAACATGCTGTTCTATGGCTATTTCAGAACGCATTAGTCGAAAAATGAACTAACAATCAACAATACGAAAGTCACCAAAGTAAATTCTATGCCCAAAACTCGGACCTTTTCAACGAAAGAGCCCCCTGGTGTCCAAACACTTGATATTTAGCACTCAAAATACTCTAATGACGTCATATTTAAGTCAATTACAGCCCAATTACGAACAAGATTACAGCAAGCAATTGATAAAGCCTTAAATTTCTACTCTTGATTGTAAACCCACTTCACTGAATGATAGGTAAGAACACAGACTGCCACCTGTAAGGGACATCATGACATTTTAGATCACAAAATGACGTCTTCAGGAGGAAAAAAATTACGACATCGGGCTGCATGGCTCAGTGGGTTAATGCGAATTTCTGAATCAGTCCATGGGCTTCCAAGAACCTTTTTAAGCTAAAGCAATCTTCCAAACTTTTGGCGAGGGTCCTGTGGGAATTCCCCCAACATGGCAAGAGCCTTTCCGTCTTCGCAATTCAAACATTTGCTCCGCCGACTCCGCAATCTCCAGAGACTTCCGGCGGAAGCCCACGGTTGGGTTAATGCTATTATCGGAATGGGGCCCGGCGCCAGGGGCCGAGGGGCCACGGAACCGAAAAATCAGAAACAACACACCATTCTGCTCACGTTGCCATTTGTTGGATTTTTGCAACAAAAAAATCTGACGTTTGGAAATCCTCCCTTCACTGGTTTTTAATGGAACTAGGATTAAGGCTGATTTCCTCCAGGAAATGAACTCCATCCTCGGCATGCTGAGGTCAGCAGTGAATGGCGGCCATGTTGTGCATGCGAGGCCCTGGAAATCCAATGAGGATCCCCTTCTTTGCAAGCTGTCAGAACTTTCTTTCTGGAAAACCCTCCCCATGTCACTCTTCCAAATTTCTATTTTGCTTTGCAGGCACTTTCACCAGTATGCAGGTCATACATCAAGGACCGATTGATGGAAGACTAATTGTACTGCAAATTTCGCCAACTTTGGCAAGGAACAGTCCATAAATGAAGTTCGTCAAAAAGTGCAAAATTTGATGCCCTACCTCACCCTAGGTGGCATTGTAACCAAAACAAACAGTAGAACAGACGTTGGGTGGAAAAATTAAACTCCATGCATGGTTTGAGCAGAAACTGACCACAGGTAGACCTATTAATCCATATATTTCCATATGCTTCAAATTTACGTCCACAGACATGCACATCCATATACATGAATGTTTTTATATTCCTACATATGACCATATTTGTCAACATATTTACAGATATGTTCATACAAATCTCTATGTGCCCATACCTGGAAACTATAACACAGCAGCTTTTATTCAAGTTAAAATGTTGTTTCTATTTGCATGTAGTACATTTGCTTAAGAGAAGAGTATTTTCCATATATGGGTTTATTTAATAAAGTGATAACATTTTCTACACCGTATGTAGTCATATTACTTGATATATGCAGTAATGTTTAGCTTTATATAAAGTTGGCAAGTATTGAAATGAGTGTGTGACCACGTAAACTTATATATGGCTGTATATAACTTCGTCACCTGGTAAGTCATATTACAATTTGACGTCATTGTCATGCTAAATGGGCATGCGAGCTAAATGCAACGTACGTATGTCCTTTTCAGGTCATTTTTAACTGCACGATTTCTTCCTGGTTCATTAAGACCAGGTCATATTAGTCTTTTCACTAAAAAAAAACTTCACCAAAGTAGATGTAGCTCACGTCATTGCACCTTATATAATGATCTGCTAACAACAAACTCCATAAATGATGTCATTTTTAAAGGCCATATAGATTCATTTGTGGCCAATTTTTGGTCTAACCATTTATGGAATAAGTCCCATGTGTCCATATCAGGCCATATAAGGAATTTTTCCACCGAGTTTAATGCGCACACGCGTTCGGGCCAGTTCTTTTTCCTAGTCAATATGACAGCCTAATAATCTAATTGACCAAATAAATATTTGGCACGATGAAAGGAGCAACGGCAGGGGGCGAAACATCGACCTATTCGACGGACGTTGGATTCAGGTTTTTCCGTACTGGTATTTCGAGCTGCGACGACCAGCCATCGCTTATTTTGACAAGATGAAAAATGTCGAGTTGATATGGGCTTGCCATTAAAACCGCAGGTCACTCTCTGGTCAGCCTCTTACTTCTCTTGGAAGCCAGAAGTTCACCGAAATGTCGACAGAGTTGCATATCTGAACGTGCAATGCGGATCAACATGTCAGCGCTTGATCCAGGAGGGAGCGAGGGTCGAAGGAGCTACAATTTGGAGGTTTTTTGCCCCTGTCCTACCCACTCAGCCCTCCGGTCGAATAAACCAACTTAGCCAGAATCAGTCGGCGTACTTAGGGATGCCATCTTGAACTTCACTGCACTCTTTTATACGATCCCAAAGACGTTCAATTTATCTGGACCAAAGTGACTTCGTTTTGTCTAGGAAAAGGTCCATAAACAGATTCCATAATGTCCCTTACAATTATCATCCTATTTCAATTCTAAATGATGGTCAATTTTCAATCTAAATATGTCACATTTAAATAATTGTACATACGATCCCAAATACGTTCATTGATATGGACAAAAATGACGTTATTTTGTTTAGCCAAATGTCCAGAACCTGATTCCATAATGTCCCTAACTGGTGTCATCCTATTTCAATTCTAAATGATGTCAATTTTCATTGTACAATTTGTCATTTAAACATCATTGTATATGCAGCATTTAGTATCCCAAAGACGTTCATTGATTTGGACAAAAATTACGTCTATTTGCCTAGCAAAAGGTCCAAAAACTGATTACATAATGTCCCTAACAGGTGTCCCATTTATTCCTTTTCTAAATGATGTCAATTTTCAATTAAAATACACCATGACATATTTAAACATCTGTATATACGATGTATACGATCCAAAATACGTTCATTTATTCGGACAAAAATGACGTCTTTTTGTCCAAGAAAACGTAAAAAAACTGATTTCATAATGAACCTAACAGGTGTCGTTCTATTTCTATTCTAATTGACGACAAGTTTCAATAACTGCTGTCCTCAAAGCTCATAAAAGAGGTTAATTTATTTGTACACAAATGGGGTCATTTTTTCTAAGAAAAGGTCAAAATCTGTAGTCCTATTTCTATTCTAAATGACGTCAAATTTTAACCAAAGAATAATGTCATTTCTATTTATTGTCTAAGAAATATATATATATTTACACACATGTATATAATTCATAATACTTCCATTTATTTGGTCAAAAATGACGTTACTTTGCTTAAGAAAAGGTTCAAAAGCGATGTCGCGACATTCCTAATGACGTCATATTTCAATAAAAAAGCTTACATAAAAAATAAATGCCACGTGTCAACAAAGCATGGCGTCAAATCAATTCAGCTAGGACGTTGGACTTTCGACCTTATGAAGCTAATAACAGACGTTAATTTATTTGGACAAAAATGACGTCAATTTGAGTAAGAAACGATCCAAAAACCAATGTCATAATGTCCTTTATGAGCTCCCCTTAACCAGTCTTCTTATAATCATTGCAATCTACTTTTTCAAGAAAGGAGAAAAAAGCAACCTTTCCATTAAGGAAAAAATTGGTAGCAATAACAGCAGTGACTATTTTCAGCTGGGAATACACTGTCTTACGCTGCTCAGTAGCGCCCAAGTGTCATGACAATTACGGCAATCAAGCAAGAATTTCCCTGACACCTTCCCTAGCAAGAAACCACGTTTCTGCAGCATCCATCCGCAATAAACAAGTGTTAATACCGGTAATTATCACACCTTTTTACGACCGTTTAATGAGCTGGCCTTTGCCTTTTGGACAGGTTCCATCAAGGCCTTCCCAATAAACATGTCGGTGTGATTTCCAAGGATGTTTGCATGGTCAATTCAGTAGAAGACATTGTTAGCATTTAGCACTTGATACCGCCAGACATCCGCAATGAAGACTGAAGTGAGACTTTTTGATTTATGCCTGATTGTTCTGATAGTGGCGTTATGATGGAGACATCAAGAGTGCTTAAGATCCGCCATCTTTATGCCATACCGGCGCAGGATGTCGTGAACGTCAGCCATGTTTGATGGGTGGGTTGTCTGCACGCCATCTGGCACAATGCTCCTTGGGCTGTCTGTCTGTCTGACTGTCCATGTTAGAAAACTGCTTTTAGGATGGGTGCATTGTACTAAAGGCAGGGGCCAGCCATAAAGAGCGTCCTAGGTTTTGGAACATCGGTGAAAACTAAATAGTACGTGAATAAGAGGTCTTAGATAGGTCTAATGCAATATAACATACTAAAATAATACAATCATAATAAATAATATGATACATAAGACGGCATCCTGCCACTCATTGGTCATTCTTTTCAATTTTAGTGACTTGTTTACAAAACGGCGCAGAATGAAGATCCGTATTATTAACATAATTTGCTTAATTTCTGTAGGTGAAATTCCTACTGTTTTTCTTGCGAAACTACTGGTGTATTTGTTCCAAATGTCCATTTTCACTTATTATATTTAATTTCTTTATTATACACACTGACATAGTAATCCACCAGATTATCAGCCACATGATTTTGTGAAATTTGTTTTTGGATTATTTTTAAATAATGCCTGACTGAACTTTAAAAAAATAACTGTCGCATTTTAAACATAGTTACGAAACTTTAAAAAAAAATACAAAATCGATAGAAATTAACAAATAAAGCTGAGCAACATCTAGGGAATTATTTTTTGAAGAATCCCAGCAGTTTCGCATAATTTGCTGGCTCGCGTTTAGGGATCTAAATGCATATGAACATCTGGAATTCGTATCGTTTCATTAAATTATCCGCGTCTCTATTAATGCGCATAATATTCCATCGTGAATATCGATTTTGGGGTTTTAATGCAAAAAACAGCATTCCGAGTCATGAGATAAACAAAAATGTAAAGTCGAGGGGAAATTTTACAGTAAATTTCAAGCTGAAATTATTAATAAAATAGTAAAATTCCAATTTCAATTTCTACTTCTAACTATTAACATTCATGCGGAGTCATCGTCAAATTCTGCTATTTTAATTACTACAATTTAAAATTAAGTTTCATTTTTACTTCGTAAATGTATTATGTTAAAGAACGACTTACAATATAGGCCTACTGCTCTTAGCATACAGCAATTACTATAATTTCATGTAAAGCATTAATAATTTATTTTTCATTAGAATTTTAATTTAATTAATATAATCCCTTAAAACGTAATTCACATTACTTATAAACATTACAGAAACATGACATACATAATTACAATTTAATTTCCTTTTTTTATAGCTTAAATTTCTTTTTTGAATTTTGATTTCAGCAATGTACTGCATTCCCTAAAATCACAAATTATATCTACTAAGGTGGATATCTGTAAATATGTCAACATATAGTCAGATGTAGAGATGTAAAAACATATGGACGTATATGTATATGAATGGGTATATATTTAATTTTTCCACCTGAATATTTATGAAATCATACAGTGCTATTTATACATATGCCCATTTATGGGTAAATATGGACATGAATGGACATACAGCTCCATCTGTGGCCAATTTTCGGTCTAACCATTTTTAGTATAAGGCATACGAGCTCATGTAGACCCATGTTTAATTTTTCCAGCTGGGTACAACAGTTTTATTTTGCACAAATCACAATTTTAGTGTAATTTTTGTGCTTGAAGATTGTATTCCACAAACCATGCTTTCTTCAAAATTGGCAAATTCCTCGCTTTTTGGTGGAGTGGACATGCGGGCCTGCCCCCTAAAACCCGTCCCCGGACCTCTGGATACCTAGGCATCGTTAAGAAGAGCAATTATTCATGCGCATGCCCACACGTGTTGTAGGCAAATCGTTGACTCCTCTCGAAACCCGCCCCACCCCCCTCCAGAATACCAATCCCGTGTAAAACAATGGGGAATCTCGTTTTACACTGCCCCGCGCCCAATTTATCATGCGGGTGACACGGAGAGCAAACCCCTTGTTGATGGCTTCATTTGACATTATACGGTGCGCACGCAACTGACCTGCCCTCGAAAGTGGCGCCCTCTCGGGGGAAGAACCCCTTGCTCAGGTCGAACTATGGCCTGCTCCACATGGAACTCGAAAGAAGGGTTGGATCGACCAGATGATGTTAGTTAATTATTTTGGATAAGATATATTTAGACTAAAAAATTGGACCAAATTTCCCTACATGACGTCACATTTGCACATTAAACGACGTCATAAGCTTCATTGGATACTTCACCTCGCGGTAACTGCGTCATTCAGGGTTATAATTATTAACGGACTAGAGATTATTAGTGTACTATACGATCTAAATATGTTCTAATCTCTATACTGCTTGTTAAAAAGTTAAATGTGGCTATATCTGGGGTTATATGCCATAACTGACCTGTGTGACCATTTAAAAGTCCATATATTATGCATTGGTTGGAAATTTCTTTGTTATTTACCTAGACGTCCAACAATTGATATAAAATTCATCAAAAAATTGGTATTCTCCAAATATCTATTTCATTTTAACAATTTGTGTAGATAGCCTGGTGGTAAGCGTTTGAACGGTGACTAAAATAAAGAAATTAAAAAAATATATATATACAGTGTAGGCCTACGTTCGCTGGTCCCATATTGATTATTTTCAGTTTTAAGAAAAATGTTGAAACCAAAAGCATATTTAAAGAAACCTACTCCGGCGCAAATTTTGCAGCTATTTGCTGTTCGTGCTCGCAAATTTATTAGTTGGTGATCCCCCGCATTTTTTGTTTGTCAAAGGCATATTGAACATGTCAGGGCATACATTTACACTTATGAAATAACAGAATAAAGGAACTTGTTTTACAACACTTTGAGAAAACTCGTCATTGGCCATGTTTTCAATGTTGAGCTTGCTGTTTTCATATTTAATTTTTAAACACATTTTCCCAACGGTTCCTTTAAAAATCTATATTCTTATCTGCCATTTTTTAGGAAACATTCCATCATTAACATTCAAATTTCTCAAAACTTTGGTTGGCTGCGTTTCCATATTTAACAAATTATATTAATTATGGATTTAATTAATAGGCCTACACTACCTGTAAGCAAAAAAATGTTACGAAAAACAGGGGAAAAGTCGGCTTTTAAATAAATTCGCCCACACAAATTTTATTTGAAAGTAATATTTCTAAACAAATTTATAAAACATACATGTACCTTCAGTCCTATAACAAAGAATATTTCTAAACGTATTTCCTTATGTGTGAATTATTCATTTTACATATACATGTAGATAATGTCAAAATGTATTACTGATTTTTCTTTCAATTAATGAAATGCCGTTGTCAAAAATGTTCAAAAAATTCATCATGTTCATCAAATTCATCAATGTCTTACTGATTTTTCTTTCAATTAATGGAATGCCGTTGTCGAAAATGTTCAAAAAATTCATCAAAAGTTCTGGATTTTGACCTATATTATCATAAGAAAATTGTTGAGAGATATAAAGCACATGTAATGGAACACTGCAGAGAAAATCCGATTTGAAATCTCGGTTTTAACTCTAGATTTTGGCAAACAAAATTTGCTTGGAAGTTGCAATAATTGAGGGAACAAAAAAATTTGAAAACATATCACAAATCAGGTTTCTATTATAAGTACTTATTAAAAGGAACTCTTTAGACGCCAAATTAAGAATTGTGGATATAATTTGGTGAATCATTCAAAGTTACGAAATCCCCTGATTTGTCGAATAGTTTTACCCAATTCGCCTGTCTTTCCCAGAATTCCCAGGTTCTGCGGGTATCCCCGGGGATCTTTGTTTTCAAACACATTTCTCCCATGATTAATTCGTTATCATCACTTGGCGTCACGTGTTCCCCAGACGCATTGTTGGCGTTCCCATCCTGATTACTCGCTTTGCTCCTGTTTTTCTTTGGTCTATTTTTTTCCACACTGACGGATCCCCGACCTTCCTGATTAATTAAATCTAGTCTTTCTCTTCCCATCACCAGAACCGATCTCGTTGCAGATAGACGCCTTTGGCTCACCGGAAGTGCGATATTCGGCGACACCGGTTCCCTTTTGTGGGGGCGCGAAATCAATCATATTTTCGGCGTCTTTCGCATTGTTGCCTCGTTAGTCTTGTGTCAGTGAATTCTAACAAATCTCCTAACCAGATAGAATCGCAGTTCCCCCCATGAATAATGATGGCGCTTGCAAGGGGAAGGATGATGAGGGTGGGGGTGGGGGTAGAAACGTCTCCAGAAATCAATTTTGAGCCGAATTAACGCTAAATTAATTTCATATTACACGCCATGCGTTCGCCGAAGACTAACGCAGTGTGGCTGACGTCACAGATGCGCATTTGGGGCGCTGTGACGTCACGCAACCCCTGGGAGCTGCCCTGCGGAGCAGCACAGCTATGCGAGTTTGCCCGCTATCTGCTGCCCCGAATGAGAAATGTTCCAATTCAATTCAAAGCATCTCCCTAATCTAATAATATCAGCATGGTTATATTTTCATAAATGTATAAATTTAGTGATAGCAGTATGATTGTATACTGATACCATTAAATAAACACTGGTTTTTATGACTGATGTTTTGTTATGGTTAGTGACTCCATTACATTTTTCTTAACAATATCAGTATGTGATAAGTATATTTATAATGATATCTACTGGTCATGGATGAAAAATGATTTAATTCAATTCAAACCAGCTCTCTTCTTGTAGAAAAAAATCAGTGAGGTTTATACTGATATCTGGTTTTTATGACTACACATATCAGTATGTGATATCAGTCTGCATAGCGAAAACCTACCAATATCAGTATGGTTAGTGATATCATTACATTTTTACCAATATCAGTATGAGATCACAATGTTGAGTATATTGAAAAATGATTAAATTCAATTCAAAGCAGTTCTCTTCCTGGAGAAAAGATCAGTATGCAATTTTCTACTGTTATAAGTATTCTTCTATACTGAACTAGTTATAACTTTAGTGATATCAGTATGATTACATACTAAATATACACTTGTTTTTGGGACTACTAATATCGATATGCTAAGCCAAAACTTACTAATATCAGTATGGTTTTTGATATCATTACATTTTTTACTAATGCCAGTATATAATCTATATATTTGAGTTAATCTTGGACACTCGAGTCTATCAAGTGCACTGTAAAATATCAAATCAAAGAGTTGAGCTCTCGAGCCACTGAGAGTATACCACATCAAGTGGACTCAATAAATTAACAGCTTAAACCTAGATGCTGCGAAGATCAAACCCTCTCGAGATCTGAAAATTGCGATTGGACACGTGGAAGAGAGTACCGCCAGAGAGTTACTCCATAAATCTCTTGGAGTAGAAAGCTCTCTCACGTAATAATTATGCCAATGCCAGCTTGTTTCGTATAGTTGAGAGTACTCTCAGACAACGCTTCATTTTTCACTCACTGACTATCAAGATAAGCTTTCAAAAATTCAAATCGACAGACAGCTGAGTAACCTGCGAACGATAGCAAACTCTCGAGAGTAAAAACTTGAGAGGGGACGCGATACTCACTGTCACTGGAGAGTGGATCTCCCGAGCCACTGGTAATACGCAGTAACACAGCTCTCAAGTGGGCGAATTACTGGTCTCTCGCGCAGTGACTCTCGCAATGCCAGCCCATTTCGTGTAGATGAGTGCTCTCAGGGAATGCTTCATTACAAAATTCAAGTAGATCGATATCTGAGGTTGTTCGCGATGGTTGAGAGCTGGCACTTATCGGAGAGTTACTCAGAGGATATTTTCGATGGTTACTCTAGCTCTCAGCTCTCAAATAGTTTGGAAGTGCATTCCGTGGTGGTACCCCTTCGGTTTCTCATCACCCGGATGTCGAAATGTACCCTCATCTGAAAATTGATGAGGTCTGTCGATGAAAAAAATCCACTTAATTTTTTGCCCTGATAATTTCCAAGAGAGTCATCCAAACGCAACTTTATTACCAACAAACGCCATAGTCTGCGAGGGTGCGAAGGGCTCTCGCTCTTTGTCTAAATTTCAAATTCCTGGCATTGATGGATGAGGTTGGAAATGAGGAACACGAATCGCTGGAAATTACCCCCTTGACTCCATTTTGTCTTTTTACTCTCGATCGCTCTAATGGGCCTGTGAAAATGACGGTTTGAAAATTTGATAAACCAAATTTCAGAAAACTATACCAGATAAGATTCTGGAGGAATTTGCAATTAACTGCGTAATATCGTTACTTAGCTTTCCTTGCATCCACGGGGTTTCTCAGTGAAATTTCAGATGCCAGTTGATGAGACTTACACCTCTTTAACTGCCATCATCATTGCTAAATCCGCCATATCGTTTTCTCTGAAGAACTGTTGTGCCTCTCTTAGAAGTCCTCGTGCTAGGATATCATACAATGATCTCATACTTGCATTTCATACAAGTCCATATTTTTTGTACTTTACAGTTCATCATACTGGGCTCTCAAACCAGTCATCATGCTTGCATCCAGTTTCTTCACCCTGGTAAAAATACCAGTATGTGATTCTTTACTGATATCGCTATGTATACATTTTTTTAGACTATTGACTTCGGTATGCTTAGTGAAATGTATGATAATTTTATGATGACGACATACATACATATA
>JAQIXS010004441.1:0-15109 GCA_034700785.1 Rossiulus vilnensis
CTTAATCTATGGTTTTGGTCTTGGTATTGGTCTTGGTTAAGGTCTTGGTTTTAGCCTTGGTCTTTGGTCTTGGTCTTTATCTTGGTTTTAAACTTGGTCTTTGGAATTGGTCTTGGTTTTGCTCTTAGTCTTGGTCTTGGTGTATGGTTTTGGTGTTGGACTTGGTCTTTAGTATAGGTCTTTGTCTTTTTATTGGTCTATGTTTTTGGTCTAAGTCTTGGTCTTGGTCTTGGTCTATGGTTGTGGTCTTAGTCTTAATTTTTGGTCTTGGTGTATGGTTTTGGTCTTGGTCTTGGTTTTTGTCTTGGTCTTTGGTCTTGGTCTTGGTCTTTGTCTTGGTCTTTGTCTTGGTCTTGGTCTTAGTCTTGGTCTTTGGTTTTAATTTTGGTCTTAGTCTTGGTCTTAGCTTTGGTTTTAGTCTTGGTCCTTGTATATGGTTTTGGTGTTAGTGTTGGTCTTGGTCTTAGTCTTAGTCTTGGTCTATGGTTTTGGTCTTGGTCTTTGTTTTGGTCTTTTTCTTTGTCCTAGGTCTTAGTCTTTAGTTTTGGTTTTGGTGTTGGTCTTGGTCGTAGTCTTGATGTTGGCCGTGGTCTTAGTCTTGGTCTATGTTTTTGGTCTAATTCTTATTCTTGGTCTTGGTCTTATTCTATGTATTTGGTCTAGGTCTAGGTCTTAATCTTGGTTTATGGTTGTGTTTTTAGTCTTAATCTTTGGTTTTGGTTTATGGTTTTAATCTTGGTCTTGGTCTTGGTCTATGGTTTTGGTCATGGTCTTAATCTTGGTATTGGTCTTGGTTTTTGTCTTGGTCTTTGGTCTAAGTCTTGGTCTTAGTCTTAGTCTTAGTCTTTGTGTATGGTTTTGGTGTTAATCTTAGTGTTTGGTCTTGGTTTTTGACTTGGTCTTTGGTCTGAGTCTAAGTCTTGGTCTTAGTCTTGGTCTTTTGTCTTGGTCTATGGTTTTAGTCTTTGTCTATGGTTTTGGTCCATAGTCTTTGTTTTTGGTCTTTGGACTGTGGTTTTGGTCTTGGTCTTGGTCTTTGATTTGTGTTCTGGTCTTGGTATTAGTCTTGGTCTTTAGTTTTGGTTTTAGTCTTGGTCTTAGTCTTAGTCCTGGTCTTGGTCCTTGCCTTGATCTTGGTTTTAGTCTTGGTCTTGGTCTTTGTCTTTAGTTATGGTTTTAGGCTTAGTCTTTCATTTTGATCTTGGCTTTGGTCTTTTTCTTGGTCTTTAGTTTTGGTTTTGGTGTTGGTATTGGTCTTATTATTGGTGTTGGTCGTGGTCTTAGTCTTTGGTTTTGGTTTTAGTCTTGGTCTTGGTCTTGATCTTGGTTTTAGTCTTAGTCTTAACCTATGGTTTTGGTCTTGGTTCTGGTCTTGGTTAAGGTCTTGGTTTTGGTCTTGGTCTTTGGTCTTGGTCTTGGTCTTGGTCTTAGTCTTGATCTTTCGTTTTGATTTTAGTCTTGGTCTTTGGTCTTGGTTTTGGTCTTGGTATTTGGTCTTGGTCTTAATTTTGGTCTTAGTCTTGGTCTTTGGTTTTAATTTTGGTCTTAGTCTTGGTCTTGGCCTTAGTCTTGGTCTTAGTCTATGGTTTTGATCTTGGTCTTAATCTTTGGTCGTGGTCTATGGTTTTGGTCTAGGTCTTGATCTTTGGTCTCGGTGTATGGTTTTTGGCCATAGTCTTAATCTTGGTCTTGATCTTGGTTTTTGTCTATGGTTGTGGTCTTGGTCTTAATCTTTGGTTTTGGTCTATGGTATTGGTCTTGGTCTTGGTCTTGGTTTTGGTCTTGGTCTTTGGTCTTAGTCTTGGTCTTGGTCTTTGTGTATGGTTTTGGTGTTGGTGTTTGGTCTTTGTTTTAGACTTAGTCTTGGTTCATGGTCTGGGTCTTGGTCTTAGTCTTGGTCTTAGTCTTTGGTCTTGGTCTATGGTTTTGGTCCATGGTCATTGTTTTTGGTCTTTGGTCTATGGTCTTAATCTTGATCTTAATCTTTAGTTTGTATTCTGGTCTTAGTATAAGTCTTAGTCTTAGGTTTTGTTTTTGGTCTCGGTCTTAGTCTTAGCTTTGGTATTGGTTTTGGTCTTTGTCTTTGGTTATGGTCTTGGTCTTGGTCTTTGTTTTGGTCTTTTTCTTGGTCCTTGGTTTTGGTCTGTAGTTTTGGTTATGTTGCTAATCTTGGTCTTAGTCTTAGTGTTGGTTGTGGTCTTGGTCTTGGTCTATGTTTTTTGTCTAGGTCATGGTCTTGGTCTTGGTCTTATTCTATGTTTTTGGTCTAGGTCTAGGTCTTAATCTTGGTCTATGGTTGTGGTCTTAGTTTTAATCTTTGGTTTTGGTGTATGGTTTTGGTCTTTTTCTTAATCTATGGTTTTAGTCATGGTCTTAATCTTGGCCTTGGTCTTGGTTTTTGTCTTGGTCTTTGGTCTTTGTCTTGGTCTTTGTGTATGGTTTTGGTGTTGGTCTTGGTGTTTGGTCTTGGTCTTGGTTTTATACTTAGTCTTTGTTCTTGGTCTGGGTCTAAGTCGTAGTCTTGGTCTTTGGTCTTGGTCTATGGTTTTGGTCTTGGTCTATGGTTTTTGTCTATGGTCTTTGTTTTTGGTCTTTGGTCTATGGTTTTAGGCTTGGTATTAGGTTTTGGTTTTGGTCTAAATCTTGGTTTTAGTCCTGATCTTTGTCTTGGCCTTAATCTTTGTTTTGGTCTTTGTCTTTGGTTATGGTTTTGGTCTTATTCTTGGTCTTAAGCTTTGGTTTTGGTCTTGGTCTTGGTTTTAGTCTTTTTATTGGTCCTTGGTCTTTGTCTTTGTCTTGGTCTTTAGTTTTAGTTTTGGTGTTGGTCTTGGTCTTAGTCTTGGTGTTGGTCGTGGTCTTGGTGTTTGATTTTGGTTTTAGTCTTGGTCTTGGTCTTAGTCATTATCTTGGTCTTGGTCTTAGTCTTAATCTATGGTTTTGGTCTTGGTCTTGGTTAAGATCTTGGTTTTGCTTTTGGTCTTTGGTCTTGGTCTTGGTCTTGGTCTTGGTCTTAGTCTTGGTCTTTGATTTTGGTTTTAGACTTGGTCTTTGGTTTTGGTTCTGGTCTTTGTCTTGGTCTTTGTCTATGGTTGTGGTCTTGGTCTAATTCTTTAGTCTTGGTCTTAGGTTTAGGTCTTGGTCTTGATCTTGGTTTTGGTCTTAATCTTTGGTTTTGGTCTTGGTCTTGGTCTTAGTCTTGGTCTTTGGTTTTAATTTTAATCTTGGTCTTTGGTTTTGGTCTTAGTCTTGGTCTTGGTCTTTGTTTTGGTCTTTTTCTTGGTCCTTGGTCTTGGTCTTTAGTTTTGGTTTTTGTGTTGGTCTTGGTCTTAGTCTTAGTGTTGGTCATGGTCTTGGTCTTGGTCTATGTTTTTGGTCTAGGTCTTGGTCTTGGCATTGGTCTTATTCTATGTTTTTGGTCAAGGTCTAGGTCTTAATATTGGTTTATAATTGTGGTCTTAGTCTTAATCTTTGGTTTTGGTGTATGGTTTTGGTCTTGGTCTTGGTCTTGGTCTATGGTTTTGGTCATGGTCTTAATCTTTGTATTGGTTTAGTTTTTGTCTTGGTCTTTGGTCTAAGTCTTGGTCTTAGTCTTAGTCTTAGTCTTTGTGTATGGTTTTGGTGTTAATCTTAGTGTTTAGTCTTGGTCTTGGTTGTAGACTTGGTCTTTGGTCTGTGATTTTGGTCTTGGTCTTAGTCTTTGGTTTGTGTTCTGGTCTTATTATTAGTCTTGGTATTAGGTTTTTCTTTTAGTCTTAGTCCTGGTCTTGGTCTTGGCCTTGGTCTTGGTTTTAGTCTTGGTCTTGGCCTTTGTCTTTAGTTATGGTTTTGGTCTTGGTCTTTCATTTCAATCTTGGTTTTGGTCTTTTTCTTCGTCTTTGGTCTTAGTCTTGGTCTTTAGTTTTGATTTTAGTGTTGGTATTAGTCTTATTCTTGGTGTTGGTCGTGGTCTTAGTCTTTGGTTTTGTTTTTAGTCTTGGTCTTGGTCTTTATCTTGGTTTTAGTCTTAGGCTGAATCTATGGTTTTGGTCTTGGTTCTGGTCTTGGTTAAGGTCCAGCTTTTGGTATTGGTCTTTGGTCTTGGTCTTTGTCTTGGTCTTAGTCTTGGTCTTTGGTTTAAATTTTAGTCTTAGTATTAGTTTTGGTTTTTGTCTTAGTCTTAGTCTAAGTGTATGGTTTTATTGTTGGTGTTGGTCTTGGCCTTAGTCTTGGTCTTGGTCTGTGGTTTTGATCTTGGTCTTAATCTTTGGTTGTGGTCTATGGTTTTTGTCTAGGTCTTGATATTTGGTCTCGGTGTATGGTTTTTAACCATTGTCATAATTTTGGTCTTGATCTTGGTTTTTGTCTATAGTTGTGGTCTTGGTCTTAATCTTTGGTTTTGGTCTGTAGTTTTGGTTTTGGTCTTCGTCTTAATTTTGTTCTTGGTCTTTGGTCTTGGTCTTAGTCTTGGTCTTAGTTTTAGTCTTGGTCTTTGGTTTAAATTTTGGTCTTAGTCATCATCCTGGTTTTTTGTCTTTGTCTTCAGTCTAAGTCTTGGTCTTGGTCTTAGTCTTTGTCTTTGTGTATGGTTTTGGTGTTGGTGTTTGGTCTTGGTTTAATACTTGGTCTTTTTTTTTGGTCTGAATCGTTGTCTTAGTCTTGGTCTTGGTCTTTAGTCTTGGTCTATGTTTTTGGTATTGTCTATGGTTTCGGTCCATGGTCATTGTTTTTGGTTTTTAATCTATAGTTTTAGTCTTGATCTTAATCTTTAGTTTGTGTTTTGGTCTTGGTATAAGTCTTAGTCTTAGGTTTTGGTTTTAGTCTCGGTGTTGGTCTTTGTTTTGGTCTTTTTTTGGTATTTGGTCTTGGTCTTTAGTTTTGGTTATAGTGCTGGTCTTGGTCTTAGTCTTGGTCTTGGTCTAATTCTATGTTTGTGGTCTAGGTCTAGGTCTTAGTCTTATCTATAGTTGTGGTCTTAGTCTTAATCTTTGGTTTTGGTGTATGGTTTTGGTCTTGGTTTTATTTTATGGTTTTGGTCATGGTCTTAATCTTGGTCTTGGTCTTTGCAACAAAACCTAAACCAAACACCAAGACTTAAAATAAGACCAGAACACAAACATAAAGTTAAAATTAAGACCAAAACAATACACCAAAGCTTAAAAACAAATACCATAGACCAAGACCAAAACCATAGACCAGGACCAAAGACCAAGACGAAGACTAAGACCAAGACACAGACTAAGACCAAGTTTAAAATAAGACCAAAACCAACACTAACACCAAAACCATACACAAAAACCAAGACCAAAACCAAGACTAAAACCAAGACCAAGACCAAGACCTAGACCATGACGAAAACTATAGACCAATACCAAAAATCAAGACCAAAACCATAGACCCAGACCAAGATCAAGACCAAGACCAACACTAACAAGAAAACCATACACCAAGACCAAGACTGAGACCAAGACCAAGACCATAACCAAAGATTAAGACCAAAATAATACTAAGACCAAAGACCAAGACCAAAGACAAAAATTAAAACAAATGACCAAAATTAAAAATTAAAATTTATGACTAAGACTAAAACCAAAACCAGACACCAAGACCTATGTTTTGACCAAGACCTAGTAAGAACTAAAAGACCTATTACAAACATTGTTACAGGTGTTACAAGCATTGTTTCAGCGTTACAAACAATGTTTAATGCATTTCAAACAATGATACAGAAGTATAAAGCATTAATGCAAATGTATCAAACATTGTAACATACATTACAAAAATTGTTACAGGAGTTACAGACGTTGTTACATGCATTTCTAAAAATGTGACATGTGTTACAAACATTGTTACAGGTGTTACAAACATTGTAACATGCGTAACAAACAGTGAAACATGCATTGCATGCGTTTCAAACATTGCTACATGAGTTTAATGCATTACAAACGTTACATGCATTGCATCATGCATTACAAACAAGTTAACATGCATTACAAACTTTGTAACGTGCAGTCGGCCTGGAAAAAAACGATTAACTCCCAAAAATCCATAATAAGGTAATGCCTAGACTTAGCAGCACGCTATGAACATGCCGAGGAGAACCTACACCTTCACTGCTGTCAGTAGCCCGACAGCGTGCGGCCACGCTTAGGAAGACCCTCTTTTCACCCTGTGCAGCCTGAGCTGACGCTTATGATGCGATTTTTTTAAATATATTAATCAAAAGGAAGACCAAAACCAAAACCAAAATCAAAAACCAAGACCAAAACCATAGATTAAGACCAATACAAAGACTAAGATGAAGACCAAAACCAAAGACCAAGACGAAAACCAAGACCAAAGACCAAGTCCAAGACCAAAGACCAAAATCAAAACAAAAGACTAAAACCAAAGCCCAAAACCAATGACTAAGACCAAAACTAAAACCATACACCAAGACCTATGTTGTGTCCAAGACCTAGTTATAACTAATAGACCTATTGCAAACATTGTTACTGGTGTTACAAGCATTGTTTAAGCATTACAAGCACTGTTTTATGCATTTCAAACAATGATACAGATGTATAAAGCATTGTTGCAAATGTTACAAACATTGTAACATGCATTACAAAAATTGTTACAGGAGTTACAGACGTTGTTACATGCATTTTACACAATGTGAAACAGTTTACAAACATGCGTGCAGTTGTTACAAACATTGTAACATGTGTTACACAGTGTTACATGCATTCCATGCGTTACAAACATATTTACATAAGTTTTATGCATTTTAAACAACGTATCATGCATTGCATCATGCATTATTAACAAGCTAACATGCATTAAAAATTGTTACATTGCCAGCTGGCGGAGGAAAAACCAACCAACTTAAAAAAATCCATAAGAAAATAACCCCTAGACTTAGCAGCGCGCTATGAACCTGCAGAGGATAACCCATGCCTTTCATGCTGTCGGTAGCCCGACAGGGTGCCGCCGGGCTTTGGAAGACCCTCTCCTCACCTTGTGCGGCCTGGGCTGATGCAAATGCTGCAATTTTTTTGATATATTGGTCAGGAGGAAGATTAAGACCAAGACCAAGACTAGGACTAAAACCAAAACCAAAGACTAAGACAAAAACTATAGATTAAGACCAATACCAAGACCAAGATAAAGACCAAGACCAAGACCAAAACCAAATACGAAAACCACGACCAAGACCAAGACCAACATAAAAAACAAAAACAAAACTAAATACCAAGACAAAGACCAAGACAAAGACTTAGACCAAAACCAAGACCAAGATTAAAACAAAAGACCAAGACTAAGACCAAGACTAAGACCAAGACTAAGACCAAGACCAAGATTAAGACCAAGACCAAGACCAAAGACCAAGACAATACCAAGATTAAGACCAAGATTAAGACCAAACCCATAGACCAAGACCAAAGATTAAGACCAAGACTGCAACCATAGACCAAGACCAAGACCAAAAACATAGATTAAGACCAAGATTAAGACGTAGACCAGCACCAAAATCAAACTTAAGACAAAAATCATAGACCAAAACCATAGACCCAGACCAAGATCAAAACTGTCGGTTTTCTTTCGTCACCCTCTCCTCACATTGTGTGGCCTGGGCTAATGCACATGCTGAGATTTTTTTAAATATTATTCAAGATGTAGACCTAGACCAAAACCAAAGACGAAGATTAAAACCATAGATTAAGACTAAGACCAAGACTAAGATATAGACTAAGACCAATACAAAAACCAAAGATTAAGATTAAGACTAAGACCAACACCAAAACCACAGACCAAAACCAAGATCAAGACCAAGACCAAGACCAAAGACCAAGACCAAAACAATAGACCAAGACCAAAGACTAAGACCAAGACTAAAATGATAGACCAAGACAAAGACCAAACGAAAACCAAGACCAAGATAAAGAGCAAGAAGAAATACTTAAATCAAAACCAAAGACTAAAACCAAACATCAAGACCAACACTAAAACCATACATTAAGACCTATGTTTTAACCAATACCTAGTAAGACCTAAACGACCTATTACAAACATTGTTACAGGTGTAAAAAGCATTGTTACAGCATTACAAACAATGTATTATGCATTTCAAACAATAATACAGATGTATAAAGCATTGTTGCAAATGTTACAAACATTGTAACATGCATTACAAACATTGTTACAGGTGTTACAAACAAAATTAAATCATTTTTAACAATGATGCACAGTTTACAAACATTGTTGCAGTTTTTACAAACATGGTAACATATGTAACAAACAGTTTTACATGCATTGCATGCGTTACAATAATCGTTACATGAGTTTTATTCATTCTAAACAACGTTACATGCATTGAATCATGCATTAGAACCAAGAAAACATAAATTACAAACATTGTAAAATGCGCAGCTGGCAAAGGAAAAACTGACCAACTTCTAGCAATACATAATAAGGTAACCCCTAGACCTAGCAGCGCGCTATGAACACGCCAAAAAGAACCCAAACCTTCCATGCCGTCGGTAGCCCGACAAAGTGCTGCTGGGCCCCCGAAAACACTCTTCTTACCTTGTGCGGCCTATGCTGACGCCCATGCCACAATTTTTTTAAATATATTAATTAAAAGGAAGACCAAGATCAAGACCCTTACAAAAATTAAATACCAAGACCAAAATTATAGATTAAAACCAGACCAAGATAAAGACTAAGACCAAGAATAAAACAAAAGACTAAGAATACGACCAAGACCAAGACAAAGACCAAGACCAAAGACCAACGAAAATACCAAGACTAAGATTAAGACCAAGACCAAAACAATAGATCACGACCAAAGACCAAGACCAAGACTAAGACAAAGATGTAGACCAAAACCAAGACCAAGACAGACCATGACCAAAACCATAGACCAAGACCAAAGATCAAGACCAAAACCATAGACCAAGAATAAGACCAACACCAACACCAAAACCATACATGAAAACCAAGACCAAAACCAAGAACAAGACCAAAGACCAAAATCATAACAGAAGACCAAAATCAAAGACCAAAACCAATCACTAAGACCAAAACCAAAACCATACACCAAGAGCTATGTTTTGACCAAGACCTAGTAAGAACTAAAAGACTTATTACAAACATTGTTTTAGCATTACAAACAATGTTTCATGCATTTCAAACAATGATGCAGATGTATATAACATTGTTGCAAATGTTACAAACATTAAAACATGCATTACAAAAATTGTTACAGTAGTTACAGACGTTGTTAAATGCATTTCACACAATGTGATATGTGTTACAAACATTGTTACAGGTGTTACAAACAAATTACATGCATTTTTTAAAAATGATGCACTGTTTACAAACATTGTTGCAGTTGTTACAAACATTGTAACATGCATTACAAAAATTGTTACAGGAGTTACAGACGTTGTTACATTAATTTCACACAATCTGACATGTGTTACAAACATTGTTGCAGTTACAAACATTGTAACATGCGTAGCAAACAGTGTTACATGCATTTCAAACAACATTACATGCATAGCATCATGCATTACAAACAAGGAAACATGCATTAAAAAGATTGTAACATGCGCGGCCGGCCGGGGAAAACCCAATTAATATTAAAAAATCCATAACCTTCCATGCCGTCGGTAGCCCGACAAAGTGCCGCCGGGCACCGGAAGACCCTCTCCTAATTCCGTGTGGCCTATGCTGGCGCCTATGCTGCAATTTTTTTAAATATATTAATAAGAAGTAAGACCAAAAATAAAACCAAAGACCAAGACTAAAACCAAAAGCATAGACCAAAGAACAAAAACAAAGACCATAGAGCAAAACCATAGACCAAGACTTAAACCATTGACCAAGACCAAAGACCAAGACCAAAACTATAGACTAAGACCAAGACGAAGACTAACACCAAAACCAAAACCAAGATTAAAATCATAGATTAAAACTATAGACCAAGACCAAGACTAAAACTGTCTGTTTTCTTTCCTCACCCTATCCTCCTTCCATTTAACCTGGGCTGACGCACATGTTGCGATATTTTTGATATATTGGTCAGGAGAAAGACCAAGACTAAGACTAAGACTAAGACCAAGACTAAAATCAAAAACAAAGACCAAGACCAAAACCAAAACCAAAGACTAAGACCAAAACCATAGATTAAGACCAAGACCAAGATAAAGACTATAACTAATACCAAAACCAGAGACCAAGACCACAACCAAGACTAAGACCAACACGAAAACCAAAAACAAAACCAAAGACCAAGACCAAAACCAAAACCAAAGACTAAGACAAAGACCAAGACCAAGACCAAAGACCAAGATTGTAAACAAGACCAAGATTCTAAACAAGACCTTAATTAAGATTAAGATCAATACCAATACCATAAATTAAGACTAAGACCAAGACTAAGATAAAGACCAAGACCAAGACCAAAACCAAAGACCAAGACCAAGACCAAGACCAAGACCAACACCAAAATTAAAACTAAAGACTAAGACTAAAGACCAAGAATAAGACTAAGACCAAGACCAAGACCAAGAATAAAACCAAAGACCAAGACCAAGTCGAAAACTAAAATTAAAGACCAAGACCAAGAATAAGACCAAAAACAAAACCAAAGACCAAGACCAATACCATAGATTAAGACTAAGACCAAGACCAAGATCAAGATTAAGAATGAGACCAACACCAAAACCAAAACCAAAACTAAAGACTAAGACTAAGACCAATACCAAAGACCAAGAGCAAGACCAAAACCAAAAATAAGGTAAAGACCAAGACCAAGACCAGGACTAAGACTAAGAACAAGACTAAAACCAAAACCAAAGACCAAGACTAAGACCAAGAATAAAACACAAATATAAGGTTAAGGATAAGACCAAAACCATAGACCAAATACCAAAAAACAAAGACCAATACCAAAACCAAAGACCAAGACCAAAACCATGGATTAAGACAAAAAAAAGACCAAGATAAAGACTATAACTAATATCAAAACCAGTGACCAAGACCATGACCAAGACAAGTACCAACACCAAAACCACTAACCAAAATTAAGACCAAATACTAAGATTAAAACCAAGATTAAGACTAAAGACCAAGACGAAGACCTAGACCAAGACCAAGACCAAAGACTTAAATCAAAATCAAAAACCAAAATTAAAGACTAAGAAAAACATTGTTATAGGTATTACAAACAAAATTACATGCACTTTTAACAATAATGCACAGTTTACAAACATTGTTGCAGTTGTTAAAAACATTGTAACATGCGTAACAAACAGTGTTACATGCATTGCATGCATTACAAACATTGTTACATGAGTTTTATGCATTCCAAACTACATGCATTGCGTCATGCATAACAAACAAGTAAACATTCATTACAAACATTGTAACATGCAAGGTAGGCCAAAAATGTATAAATAGGTAATGCCTAGACTTAGCAGCGCGCTATGAACACGCCTAGGAGAACCCACACCTTCCATGCTAGCCGTAAACCAAGATCAAAGCTAAGACCAAGACCAGGACTAAGACCAAGACCAAGACCAAAACCTAAGACCAAGACTAATACCAAGTCCAGAACACAAACCAAAGACCAAAACCATAGGCCAAAGACCAAAAACAAAGAGCATAGACCAAAACCATAGACCTTGACCAAAACCATAGACCAATACCAAAGACCAATACCAAGACTAAGATCAAGACCCAGACCAAGACCAAATACCTAGTCTAAAACCAAGACCAAGACCAAAACTAAAACCATAGATTATGACTAAGACCAATACCAAGATAAGACCAAGACCAAAACCAAGACTAAAACCACAACCAAAGACCAAGAACACGACCAACACCAAGACTAAGACCAAGACCAACACAAAAACCAGAACTAAAGACCAAGACCAAGACCAAAGACCATGAAAAAGACCAAAACCAAGACCAACACCAAAATCAAAGACCAAGATTAAGACTAAAACCATAACCAAAGACAAAGGCCAAAGATTATAGACGAAAACCATAGATTAAGACCAAAATTATAGACCAAGACTAAAGACCAAGACCAAGATCAAAAACCATAGACCAAGACGAAGACTAACACCAAAATCAAGACAAAAATCATAGACTAAAATTATAGACTAAGACCAAGACCATGACCAAAGACCAAGACCTTAACCAAGACAAAGATTAAGACTAAAATTATAGATTCAGACTAAGACCAAGACAAAGACCAAGACCATGACCAAGACTAAAACCTAAACCAAAGACCAAGACCACGACCAACACTAAGACTAAGACCAAGACCAACACTAAAACAAAAACTAAAGATTAAGACCAATACTAAGACCAAAGAACAAGAAAAAGACCAAAACCAAGACCAAAGACATAGACCAAGACTAAAAACATTGATTAAGACCAAGACAAAGACCAACATTAAAACCAAAACCAAGACTTAAATCATAGACCAAAACCATAGACTAAGACTAATACCAAGACCAAAGACCAAGAACAAAACAAAGACCTTAACCAAGACCAAGACCAAGACTAAAACCATAGATTAAGACTAAGACCAATCCCAAGATTAAGACTAAAACCACAACCAAAGACTAAGAACACGACCAACACCAAGACTAAGACCAAGACCAACACCAAAACCAGAACTAAAGACCAAGACCAAGACCAAAGACCATGAAAAAGACCAAAACAAAGACCAAGACCAAAATCAAAGACAAGATTAAGACCAAAATTATAACCAAAGACAAAGGCCAAAGACCATAGACAAAAATTATAGATTAAGACCAAAATTATAGACCAAAACCAAAGACCAAGACCAAGACCAAGACCCAAAACCATAGACCAAGACGATGACCAACACCAAAACCAAAACCAAGACTAAAATGATAGACCAAAATTATAGACTAAGACCAAGACCAAGACCGAAGACCAAGACCAAAACAAAGACCTTAACCAAGACCAAGACCAAATTTATAGATTCAGACTAAGACCAAGATAAAGACCAACACTAAGACTAAGACTGAGACCAACACTAAAACAAAAACTTAAGATTAAGACCAAGACCAAAGACCAAGAAAAAGACCAAAACCAAGACCAAGACCAAGATCAAAACCAAAGACCAAGATTAACACCAAAACCATAACCAAAGACAAAGACCAAGACCAAGACCAAAACTAAGACCAAGGCCAAGACCGAGACCAAGACCAGGACTAAAACCAAAACCAAGACCAAAACCTAAGACAAAGACTAATACCAAGACCATAACACAAACCAAAGATTAAGACTAAGACCAAAACAATAGACTAAAGACCAAAAACAAAGACCATAGACCAAAACCATAAACCAAGACCAAAACCATAGACCAAGACCAAAGACCAATACCAAGACTATGATCTAGACCCAGACAAGACCAAAGACCAAGTCTAAAACCAAGATTAAGACCAAACCATAAGACTAACACTAAAACCATACACAAAGACCAAGACAAAGACCAAGACCAAGACTAAGACCAAAGACCAAGACAAAAACCAAGACAAAGACCAACACTAAAACCAAAACCAAGACCAAAATCATAGACCAAAACCATAGACTTAGACCAAGACCAAAATTAAATTAAAGACCAAGACTAAGACCAAGACAAAGACCAAAGACCAAGACCAAAACCAAGACTAAGACTAAGACCAAAGACCAAGACCACAACCAAGACCAAGACCAAAACTATAGACCAAGACCAAAGATTAAGACGAAGACCACAACCATAGAAGAAGACCAAGACCAAAAACATAGACCAAGAACAAGACAAAGACCAATACTAAAGACCTTGATAAACACCAACACCAAAACCATACACCAAGACCAAGACTAAAACCTAAACCAATAACAAGACCAAGACCAAAATTGAAAACAAAGACCAAGACCAAGACCAAAGACCAAAACCATAGAATAAGACTAAAGATTAAGACCAAGACCACAACAATAGACTAAGACCAAGACCAAGACAAAAACAGACCAAGACCAAGACAAAGATAAATACCAAATACCATACCAAATACCATAGACCAAGACCGAAACCATTGACCAAGACCAAAGACCAAGATCAAGACCAAAAACATAGACCAAGACCAAGACACAGATAAATACCAAAGACCATAGACCAAAATCATGGACAAAGACCAAAACCATTGACCAAGACCAAAGACCAAAATCATTGACCAAAATCATAGACTAAGACCATGACCAAAATTGTCGGTTTACTCTCCTCACCCTATCCTCACCCTGTGTGGCCTGGGCTGACGCACATGTTGTGATTTTTTTGATATATTGGTCAGAAGGAAGATTAAGACCAAGACCCAGACTAAGACTAAGACCAAAACCAAAGACCAAGACCAATACCATAGATTAAGACTAAGACCAAGACCAAGATAAAGACTAAGACCAAGACCAAAACCAAAGACCAAGACCAAGACAAAAGATTAAGACCAAGACCACAACCATAGATCAATAACACCAAAACCATACACTAAGACCAAGACTAAAACCAAAACCAAGACCAAGACCAATACTAAAATCAAAACCATAGACTAAGACTAAGACCAAGACCAAGACCAAGACTAAGACCACGACCAAGACCAAAGACTAAGACGAAAACCAAGACCAAGACCAAGATTGAGACCAAAACCATAAACTAAGACCAAAGATTACGACTAAGACCACTACAATAGACCAAGACCAAAGACCAACATTAACATTAAAACCATTCACCAAGACCAAGACTAAAACCAAGACCAAGACTAAAATTGAAAACAAAGACCAAGACCAAGACCAAGACCAAAGACCAAGCTTAAAAATATTGACCAAGACCAATAATTAAGACCAAGACCACTACCATAGACCAAGACCAAGACTAAGACCAAAAACATAGACCAAGACTAAGACAAAGACCGATACCAAAGACCATAGACCAAAACCATAGACCAAGACCAAAACCATTGACTTAGACAGAAGACTAAGATCAAGACCAAAACCATAGACCAAGACCAAGACAACGACAACCCTAAAACCAAACCCAATATCAAAATCATAGACGAAAACCATAGACTAA
>JAQIXS010004442.1:0-15107 GCA_034700785.1 Rossiulus vilnensis
TTACAGACGAGATTGATACAGGAAGATAATTAGATGGATCTAGATTAAAATCAGATTTAAAGATAGGGTAGATCCACGCATCCTTTTATTTGCTTGAAACTGCTCCAGAATTCAATGACTGTTGAAATAAATCAGTTAAAAAGGGGTTATTTCACTAAATAGTTGTTTTAGAACGGGAGAGATTGTCTGGGCCTGACGATTTATTTGGATCTAGAGACAAAATAAAATTAAGCACACCATCCTTACTAACTAAAAGTTTAGGCATAAATTCATCTATTAAATGTAGTTTAACCGGATTTTTTTATGGACGTGTCTAATATAGTATTTTTTTATTAAGGTTCTCGCACATGTCCGTTTACCAATGCTGTCACCATATTTTTTATGTCAAAATGTGGAACAATACACTACAGTTAAAGATTGTGATAAGTGTCGGTGTCTCGTTGAAGAAGCCAAACGCTTTCATTTGCTTCCAGACCTAAGAGGAGAAATGCATCCAGAATGGAACCGTTTCCGTAAATCTCACGGTAAACCAAATATTGAGCACAGCGTACATAGAAATCTATTTGGCTTTGTATTTTATAGATCCTGGTATTTATTAATAAAACTTCCAGGTATTTATTAATAAAGTTAGCAACAATGTCAAAAGTTTGAACACAATCCTTCACTAAGACTGCTGTATTTTACTAAAATAGGAAATCTTGTGCGACATTATTTGTTAAATTTGATATTTGAAATTTTCTTTTGTACTTTCCAAAACGTTTGCCAATTTACCACCCTAAATTTCTATCAATGTTTCATCGATTTCTAATGTTTCATAGCTGTTTATTTTAAATCAATTGTACTTCTTACCACCTTAATGTACTGTACTCCAGGGCTGGATTTACCAATAAGCATTATAAGCACGTGCTTAGGGCCCGAAGGGAAAGGGGGCCCTGAGCACACACAAAATGATAGAACTCCAGGAAGGGAATTGCAGGTTATATTAAGGTTGTACAATTTATTCTTTGTGATCTATTTTGTGAAAAAAAATGCTCATGGCGTTGCCTTCATTGAATGTACTTCACAACAACTTTAGTAAAGAAATGTAAGAAAAACTTATCTACAATTGAAGATGTACCTAAAAGCTTTTACCCAGACATATCCTTAATACCATAAAAACGTCTTAAAATGTAAAGTAAAATTCATAGTATTGAGATCTAATTCTTCAAATCAATTTGCTAATGGTGTGAATTTAAAATGATATTATAAAGTGTACAGAGATGTAGCGTAAATCTCATGATTTGTGGTTTAATTTTGAAAATTTCGCCTACGGCGTTCCCTTAATGGTATTCCAAAAAATATTTGTATGAAAATGTAAGCAGAAATTGACAATTGGATACTATTTTTCAAAAAACTTGTTCTTTCACATTTCTATTAGTACCTTCTATTAGTACCTAATTTTATGAACTTTGCGAGGGGAATGGTAAAACACCTACATAGCTCGTCCGTGGGATGAAGGGGAGAAAAGAATGATTCTGTTTTTATGAAGGAGCGAGGGCCCATTCCTTGGCTGTGCTTAGGGCTCAAGTAAGTGTTAATCCGGTCCCGCTGTACTCAACGAACTAAGTACAGAGTGCATGTGTGGGATAACAATGATGATGATACATGCCTTTATTGAATCATGTTATGAACATTGGCATCATGTTTTTCTTTGATCAGTTTTATGAAACTTAAAACTGACGATTGTTTCGTGGTGATTGCATTTACATTTTTTCAGCATTCCAGGAAGTAATCGTTTCCTTGAGAAGACGTGTACAGACCCATACAAATCAGTATCAGTTCCAAGGGGCTCAAAATGTACTAGTAAATGTTGAAATATTTACGGTGGAGTATCATCATGCCGTTCCAAATGTTACGTTTGGCACAGTACTGAAAGAATTGCCTATGCCCCACAAGCTACAAGGAATTGCAGCTTTAGGTAAATCAATTTAATTACTTTATTGAATTACATTGTTTATTTTGATTTTTTACTATCATTGGTTTTTGCTAACAATTGATTGCTTTTCCAGAGAGCACTCTGTATTTGATTGGAGGCGAATCGAACACTGGAGTTGCTGTGAGTGACGTCCTAAAATATGAGTTTGAATATGATTCATGGGTACAATTGACAAGCATGATACTTCCTAGAAGTCAACCAGGTATGATTATTTGTCATCCAAACGATAGTTAAACATCCCTCAAAATGACCTTAAATATTTTTCATGAAGCTTAAAATGGTGCGTTTTTGAAACGCATTAACATTTCCTTTGTGGTTTAGAAATTCTTAGTGAAATATAGTAAACGATAGTATAAAGGACATTTTTCCTATAAGATATTTGACAAAGAAAAGGTAATTTTCTGTACTCTACTTGCCATGTGTAAAAATGGAAAAATTTCTTACTTTAACATTACTGAATAGAAAAGAAATTTGTAACAAATTTTTGATATGGATGGTTTTCCAGATGATTGAAAGTAGAAAATGATTGTTTATCTACATTGAATACGTTATTAATTGTTAGCATTTTTTGCATTATTCAATGATTTGGTATGGAATTTGATTACATGATTGTAGGAAAACTCAACTTGTATGAGTTATTTTCGTTTAATGTGTCGCGACACATTCGCGTACAAATAAATTTTATTATTTTAAAACATACAAATTTTGAATGTTTATAAGCATTGGAAGTATATAAAAACAGTGTGTGCAGTTATTTTTTGTAAAATTAAGTAATTAGTTCAAATGGAACGTGCAAATGAAAAGTCATGATTACTGATAATACTGTTTAGGCCTAATTAGTCAAACTGTTTTCTGTCACAATCTTAGTGTAATTTTTAGCATACAGGGGCAGAGTAACGAGTACTGTTCAGTACCTTATGTGTTGTAATTAACAACATTGTTTCTTGCAATGCAGGTATTGCGTTTCTGTCTGGTATGATATATGCCCTTGGTGGACGAAACGGGTCGTATTGGATGGAATCAGTTGAGATTTATAACCCAGAACTGAACACTTGGGAGAAAGGCCTTGACATTCCTGTAGCCTTAGAATACATAACAGCTGTGGCTTTTAAGGGTTGCATTTATGTGTCAGGTACAGAATTTGAATAAAAACTTGCCCTTGTAATCAATTTCTCAAACATATTCTCACTTTAGGCATCCCTGTACTTATTTCAAATCCCCAGGCGGGACGTAAATATGTTGCAGTTATGCTGTGCTATAATTCAACAACGAAATCCTGGTCTGTTCCAACTCCTATGCCTTGCGAATGTTATGGGTCCACTGCTATATTGAACAACAATCAAATTTGCTTGATCGGTAAGTGGGCGTTTTCTCGTAGACACCTCCAATCTCAAAAGCAAAGTTTGTGTTTTGTTTCAAAATGTTGGAATTCCAAAAACGGATCTTAAAATATTCAAATGTTATTTTTGTCGTTCTTTTGTGATTTAAAATGCATGGATCACGGTTTCTTGCGATTAACATTTGAAGGTAAACTACGCTTTAGTTTCATTAGGGTCCTTGTGGTTCTAATGGTGAAATTAATGAAATGCTATGAATAATTTCAAACCATAGTTTGTTTTGCAATTTTAATGCTGGAAAAAAGCATCATTATCACATGTAGTGTTAGACAATTTTTTGTGTATTTAACATGCTACCTGATAATTAAAAGCACATTACTGAAAATGTAAAAAATAAGGAAGACTATAATCCGTATCTTTTCATTGACGTTAATAGCTGTGCAATAATGACAAACATTCTGTTTGCAAATATTTCCACGCTATACCTTAGGTGGAAAGAACTTTGGTTTAGGAATCACAAATTCAGTTCAAAGTTACGATCCTGAGGGAAAAAAGTGGTCCATCTTGCCATCTTTGATGATGCCTTTCTATATGCCTGGAGTGGCTGTGGTCAATGGAGTTACCTTGTTGGGATGCTACAGTAGTAATCAAGAGTAAGTGTAGTTATATTGTAGGCTTGGTTCTTGATGGTTTTGAGGACACTCTCTTGGACTTTGTTTTATTGACTCTAGCAAACGAGGCTTGTTTCAATTCAAAACTGCGAATAACACCTGGCAGATGGCAGTCCAAGATTCGAAAACCAACTACGTCCAGTGGACAAGTTCGGCAGTACTACGGATAAAAAAGGATACGTTAAGAAGGCATCAGGAGACTTATCAGATTGCAAACACTCAAAGGATTAGCACTTTATAAATTGTGGGCCTACGTTTACATTTTCAGTTACATACCGATAGGCATTTAGTTTAAAAAAAGTTACTTATTTCTTTCATTTGCAGCATTTTAATCTCTTCTTTGCTAATACATTGAATGTTTACTGTTCATTAGTTACCATTGACTGCTTTTAAGCATTAAAAGGTAAATTGTGCCATCGAATTCTGGTTTGATTAAGAAACTCCAAATTAAATAACCCGACTTACTGGTGAAAGCTCCAGTTTGAGTGATAAACAGATTAAGTATTGGTAAGTTTATTACATTTTTTGTTCAATTTATCTTACTGAAATTAATTAGCGTATCATAATCTTGGGGTTGCTTTTATTAACTAATATTTATTATAAAGGTAAATAACAAAATGATTTTGACAATTAATGTATCTATAAAAATATTTTTTTGACATTTTTTTAATATACTTTTAAGAAAGAGTACTTATGATTGGAATGTCATAGGAGAACTTGTTGAAGTTGTTTCTAAAAAAAGTGTAAAAAAAACAGCATAACTGGATTACTGACAGCCAAAGCACCTGTTTTGGCAAATTAAAACTTTCCCAAATAAATTTTACTAAACAATTTTCAATGAAGACTTAGAAATGTTAACAGAAACGCTGATGGCTACTTAAAATATAGGCGAAGGTATGCATTAATTGCTGATTTATTTTATGCTACTGTTGAATATTTTTTAGGAAGTCTTTTTATATTGAATAATATTGAAAACTAAGCATTCAAAATTCCTACTTGTAAGAACTTTTTAAAACAAGTTGAAATGTGATATTGGTTTAAAAAAAGTACTGTCTAAAAGTGAAAAGCAACTCAAGCTGCTGATAAACGTATGTTTTTCCAAATTTACACACACTTCACGGCGCAAAAAATGCAATTATTAGATTTTAGAATGAAAATGAAACTGGCGCCCTCCCGGACTTAATATATCGATGAACCCTTTTTGATGTATGACTTGGAGTAGGTAACCAAGCATAATAATAAACCATGCGAAGGCGTTATCATGTCAACGTATATACAGAAGGTTCAAGTTTGGCCACCCATTTATTACTGGAGTGTCACTCGTATCCAACGAAATTTCACAGTCAAACTCGCTGCTAGTTAGTCATGTTAAGTCGAGTATCTTCACATGCATGTGACACTAGTGACACCTAGTGACACTGAGCTAACATGTAACTTTATCCGTTTGGATGACTTGTTTTAAGTTATGTAAAATAGCCGCTGCCCGGTGTCCTTGACAGAAGGCGGCAGTGACGTTACTATCATCCTCACAGACAGATAAGCTGTTCACCTCGTTCCGATAAGATTTGATACTCTCGCAACAGAGAACACGCATTTTAAATACTAGGAAACTGCGATAAACTAAGTCGCGTGCCGAGCTTCCTGTAATCAGGCTGAAATGGGTAAGAATTCGTTTGATTTCCTTTGTAACTTAACTAGGAATGCTAAATTTAGTTTCCTCTTGTGTGGGATGATCATCGCCAATCGAACATGGGCCCATTTATATAATTTAAAAATATTTCGTTTATTTATTAAATAATGTAATAATCATGCAGCAGACGATCTCCGAAAACGGGGTTTCCCCGCAATGAAACCTCAGAGAATGGCCACCGGCATGGCAGTTGCATATCGGATTTTCTCTTTTTTTCCCCTTACAAGCACACGTAACATTTCATAGACGCCAGTGGATGGCATTCTACACTTGAAAAATAAATGTAGCATTAATATCGAGTATTTAAAACAAAATAAAGAGTTCAGGTAGTTCTTTTTCATGGTGAGCATACCATTTGGATAGAAATTATGTTATTTCTACATTTATTGTATATTTTAGATGTATACTTTTCTTCCAACAAACGTGTTGTTTCTATATTTATCAGGATTCATTTAATTTCTTTGCTTGAAATAATTTTAAGGAAAGTATAGCTGAAATTAATTATTTCTAGTCCCGCTTTTGTAAAATAATCGCACGTGGCGTTCACTTTATCAGAAATATTTACAAACGTTTCAACTTGGCAGAAATCCATCATATGAGAGTCAGCTTAATTAGGCTTAGGATGAGTCTCAAGCATGCCCATCATGCATAAATTTTACTTGCACATTTTTTGCTTGAAAAACGTATTATATTTGCTCAATTTATTTTTCCTAATGTAGAATTGCTTGTCCTCTAGAGTTCCAGCTTTAGTTTATAATTTTAGAAGGCCCCGTTTATTTATAAAAAAATTAAGAAATTAAAAAAAAAAACGCCGAAAAACTTCGAAGGCGGTTGTCAAACAGGGGAAAATCCCCGTTTTCGGAGGTCGCGTAACGTTTTTTTTTTTCAAATTTCTAACTTTTTGCATAAATAAACGGAGCATTTTAAAATTTTAAACCAAAGCTGGAACCCTAGTGGGCGCCGAATTCTACATTGGGAAAAATAAAGTGAGCAGTTATAATAAGCATTTCAAGCAAAAAATGTTCGAGTAATATTTTTGCATGGTGGCATGCTTGCGGATCATCCTTAATTTTTAGAAATATTTTTTTGATGTTAAGAATGATAGGCAAGTCGTCGATGAATGTTTTTTTAATGTTTGATTCTTGTCAACATTTTTATGCAAGCCTTTGTTTGTTGTCTCGAAAGCCAAGCTCACAAATCGTGGATTTTTGCTTTGATTTCAATAGTCAATTGAGCCCCATGAGCAAAACAATGATATAAAATTGTTTACAAATAGGAATTAAGAATCGCCGTAGGCCATTGAGTAACAGCAAGACCCAAGGTAAATGAAGGCAACAGTTAACAAAAACGAATTGCATGGTACATGTATCAGTTATTTATGTGAAACATTTTTGCAATCAGGATCGACCAATCCCTTCTCGTTCTACCTGAATTGCTCTGGCACATCCGGAAATTTGCAACAGGCCGCAGTCGAAGGTGATTATTCTCAACTTGCTAGATAACTGTTCTAGTTCAACTGAATAACCCAACCTTAATGCACGGTAGCACGCATTAGGCCTACCCCAAAAATCAATTCACCCTGCAGTGTCAGAAATACATGGACATATGTCTGATAAGTTTTTTATCTTTGGGCAGCATTATGATCTAGGATTCCGCAAAAGGGGATGCGGTCGCCATGATCTCACATCTCAGGCACTCTTCATTCCCTTCACAAAGAAATAACACTTATCAGATTTTTTAATTCAAAACCTGGGTAGGTCCTAGGTTTGTTAAGCAAGTGTACGGAGTGGTATGCCAACGTGATTAAAATTAATTTGTAATTTACAAGTTGCTGACCCAGAAGGATGCTCACCATGGAAAAAATACGCATTGTTTGCTTCAAATTATTGTTACAATTGCTTTCCCATTTGTTTACCATATAGAATTGGTCGTCCGCTAAGGTCTGAGTTATGTTTTTTTGTAATTTGAAAATGTCCCGTTTATTTATAAAAAAATACGCTATGCCGCCTCCAAATGCCCATAAACAAATACGTATAACAAAATAAACAATACGTTCTCATATAATATAGCCCCTTCTACATAAAAACGAAATTTGCATTACTAATTAATTCAAACAAATGTGCAAGTAAACATTTTTTCATGGTGGGCATTTCAGTTGCTCACCTTTTGCTCATCCTTAAATTAAATTTTCGAAAATTTATATGGCCGCCTTGATCAACAATTCTCATAAGATTAAAGAGAGCAAGCATTCCTTTGTTTGGATTAACTTTTGGCAATGTTGCTTTCGCTATCTGGTTTGAAATCGAAAGTGTTAATTTCCAAGACGTTTTCCCCAATATGCAAATACAATTTTTTCTGCCTAATTTTTTGTAATTTTCATTCAAAATGATGACTTTTAGACGTTCTAATTTACCAATAGGAGACGCTGAATCATCACCAGCCAGGCAACCTGCGGACATGTCACAAACTGAAGGCAAGCTCGAATTCATCGCTGAAAGTGAAGAATTCATTTATGAAGACAAGGGTCATGCAACCGAAATCTTACGTGGCCATGACAGTTTGCGGGCCTCCAAGCTATTGTGTGACGTCACTCTTGTTGTGGATGGAGAAGAAATTCCGTGTCACAAGACAGTTCTCATTTCCTCCAGCTCCTATTTTAAGGTATGTTTGAAATGTAAATCAAACCTGCTATATTTATGTCGTAGGTGAAACATTAAAGCTACCGTAATGAAAAAAAAGCCCTTTGCCCATTGGTAAATTGGTAAAAATTAATGAAATGAAAATATAGCATGCTTGGAGAATAGAAAGTGCATTTGTACCAAAAATTCAGTATTTATTACTAAATATTTTAGGTAAATACGCCGATTACATTAGGCCGAATGTAAATTCGTCAACTTTAAAAACGCCGAAAGGTGACAAATGCCGAAAGTGAAAATACCGAGCTTCAAAAAATCCTAAAGTAAAAATGGCGAAATACACCAGGATCCAGTTTTTTGTAAAAAATCGCCTTATATATAGCTTTACTTTGATTAAGTTTTGCAAAGAAATTTTATACTTTTTTTTGTCTAGGTCGTTCCATTAACAATATTTATAAAAACACTTGAAAGGCATGTTAAAGAAATAGACTCAAGAAAATTGTAATTCATCTATTCGTTTTATTCTTTTTAATCGAAATTCTATTTGTAGTTGACGTCATTAAAACTTAACAAACACTTCCGAGTTTTTGAGACGTTTATTATTTTATGATTATATTATTGCTACATTATGACGAAACAAATTAGAATTGAGCTTTCCTTTCATTGATTTACCCTTAATCAAAATTGAACTTCGAAATGAAGCTAAGTTTTCATAAATTTCGCTTTATGCCGATTTCTATACTTTATGGCCTGACATTCCCTTTCCTCTCATTCGTCGTCTTTACTCTCGGCGTTTTCCATTCGGTGTTTTCACCGGATACCGATACAGCATAATAAATATTCGAAATAGTAGGGTATGTTTTCGAAATTCACCTTAGTCTCAAAATATAGAAACGTTCCTTTTAAAGTTATTTCAAGCACATTCCCTTACATAGTATCCTCAATTTTCTTTGATTTTTTCACTCATTGATAACATTCAATGTTTAATTATTTACAAATACACTGTATGTACATTTAACAGGCAATGTTCACAGGTCTTCTGTCAGAGACTTCGCAGAAAAACGTCATTTTAAAGGACGTCGATCCTACAACGGTCAAGGAATTAATTGATTTCATGTACACCTCCAAACTTGTGGTAACAGCTAGCAATGTTCATTCGTTACTGGCAACAGCCAACCTATTTCAAGTTCTTCCGGCCAAGAGTGCTTGTTGTCAATACATGGAAAATCAGCTCAGTATAGCCAACTGTTATTCAGTTCATCGCATGGCTGACACCTACGTCTGCCCGGATCTGTATGCGAAAGCTCGCGATTTTATAATAGCGTAAGTTTAACTGTAAATCACATTTTCTAATAATTGCGACCCATTTCAAATATTCATTGGGCAAAATTTTTCTTAGAATTTACTCCTCATATGAAACACTTAAATTCTGCTGTATTTAAAAGTATGTATCTGGTATTAGAATCGTAGATCATCCTTGAAGCAAAACATGGAAAGAAAAGTACAAACACATTTGTTTATTGAGTACTATATCGTATTTGCACGTGTATAAACCACACTTTTTCCACAGTTTTAAGATCTGAAGAAGGGGTGCGGCTTATACGCGAACGTTTCAAAAAATGTCGACGGTGGCATCGCTTTTTTAATTCTTCCAACCGTAAACAGAAAATAACTTCTATCCAGGGGATAGCGGTAGTTTTAAATGATTTTGCATGCATTGAAAATCCACTTGAATATTACTTAAAAGAAAAAACAAATTGACTCTTAATAAAAATGTAAGTAAAAAATTAATTTTACAAATAATTTCTTTTTCTTTCGCGAGAAAACATGGTAGTTAAATAAGTGGATGATTAAGAAACTTAATCTAATATATTGTAGCTGATTCTGTGGTAAATAGTGGATATAACAGAAGTTGTTTAAGAGGCGTCATTAAAAAAAATTAAGAAAGTTTGTATGATTGTAAAAATTTCCATCTGTCAAGTACAATTTTTGTATATTTTGATTTGTGAAACATTTGATAATTGTTTATAGTACAATGAATAATTGACCCCGTCCATAAGTGTAAAACAAGATGGTAGAAATTCTCATAATTAGTCTGAGCAAGATATTACCAAATTCTCTGAGTCTGTCTTTTAACTACGGTTTGCATAGATTGCGAATTAAGTTGGGCTTAATTTGTCTTTATTAGAAATTTCTCGAGCCTGATGGCGGATCCAGATTTTCTGAAATTGTCCTCAACAGAGTTAATTGAAGTTATATCTAGTGATTGGTTAGACGTGGAAAATGAAGAGGCTGTCTTCAATTCCATCGCAGTTTGGAACAGTGTAAAACCTGACTGTCGCAATGAAGATTTCAACAAAGTAGGTGCCTAGATACTTAAATCGTTTGTTGTTAAGAGGCCGCACGTCCGATTTTAAAAATGTTACACAAGGCAATAAAAACGTTGTAACATTTTTCAGAGTGTTATATATAAAAATGTTCAATAGTTACCAAGATGGCCTATCAAAACAGAATTGAGAATTTTGACATTAAAAGCGTTTAGGTACATGTATCTAGAACTAGAAACCATAAAAAGTGAATTTAAAAAATAATGGATATGTGTCCTTTCAACAATAAATTTAGGCAACATCTCTTTTTTTATTCAGCTCCTTGCACAAGTCCGTTTGCCAGTTCTGTCACCATATTTTTTATGTCAGCATGTGGAACCGTTTCCTGCAGTACAAAATTGTGCGAAGTGTCGTAGTCTCGTAGAAGAGGCCAAACGGTTTCATTATCTTCCTGATTTAAGAAGGGAAATGCGTCTGGAGTGGAATCGTTTCCGCAAATCACACGGTAAATGGTGTTTAGTATACCTTATTAAGTCATTGCGGGGAATTTCTGGTTCATCGCTGAACGTAATATCCAAATTACTGCGATTTTTGTAGGTTTATTTCATTCAATCCTACAATATTTGCAAAGACCAACTTAATTTTAAAACAATTGTTGGCAATAGTAGTTTGAATAAGCAGTTATTGCCTTTTTAATTCATTTCAAACATTTATTAACATTAACATTTCACAAAAACTACAATATAACAATCGATGAATAGTAATGGTTATTTCTGTAATTAAGCATACAAAAGTAAAACAACATAAAAGAAACTAGCAATTAATTTCATATTACTTTTACTATGGTCGTTAACATACAAGTTGTAATATACAAGAAAGTTACAGTAAAATACTCGTATCAAGGTATTTCGCACATGTTCAATTCCAAATTCGTCTTATTATTTGTGCAAAGTCAATGATGCGCACAAGTAATCGAAAATAAAATTAAGAAAGTTTGGCTTTAATCCCTCGACTTATTGTTTAAATTACCACTTATTTGTTATTTGAGGAATGAGCCTTTTGCTAAAATGTTTTTTACTTTAATCTAAACAGTGAGGGAAAAATACAGAAGGTAATGGATTACAGTCAGTGTCACGACGCTTAAAGTTATGAATAATCATTGAGTTGATTATTTATCATGTTCTGAAGTTATGGGGATAATTTGGTGTATTTTAGTTCTCTATTTCTTAGTGTTCTTATGTATGAAACTTAATACTACTGTTTTTGCATTTACATGTGTTAAGTCCAGTGCACTTGTAAACGAGATCAGTTTCATGAGAATTGTATTAACATTTTTCAGCATTCCAAGAAGTAATTATTTCCTTGAGAACAACAATTCCAACTACCCAAAATGCAGGTTTCCATCATCAAGTTCCAAGTATCGCTTTGGGACACATACCAATCACCTCAAATGCAGGTTTCCATCATCAAGCAAATCGGATGGGAAATGTCGAATTATTTGTGGTAGATAATCATCACGAAGTTCCAAGTGTCGCTTTCGGCACAATACTGAACGGACTGCCGAAACAGAACAAACTGCATGGAATTGCAGCTTTAGGTAAAATGACTGTGTTACGACTCGTTTTATAATTTATCATTTTTATTGGCTTCTTCACACAATTTGTTATTTTCCAGAAAGCACCCTGTATTTAATTGGAGGCGAGACTAATAATGCGGTTGCTGTAAGTGATGTCGAAAAATACAGTTTGGAATATGATATATGGACGCATTTGACTAGTATGGCAGCTCCTCGATGCCAGCCAGGTTTGATTATTATGCTTAAAAATAATGATGTAGCATAGAATTTTTTCCCTAGGATCCATTTAATATTCGTGGATAATGTTATAAAATGACGTTCTTTAGTAAAAATGATAGTTTTAAAAGAAACATGCGCATTAAGGCCATCCCTGTAAGTTATGTTTATTTAGTGAAACGGTTCTTCACAGAAGCATACGTTTACGTTAATTTTATTATAAAGAGTATTAAGTGAATTTAAACTTAAGGTTTAAAGTGTGTTGCGAAATGTAAGTAACAATATTATGTCTCTCACAATTAAGGTATTGCATCTTTATATGGTACAATATATGCTGTTGGTGGACGAAATGGAACGAATTGGATGAACTCAGTCGGGTGCTATAACCCTCAACTGAACACGTGGGAAAAAGGCATTGACATGCCTGTAGCCTTACAACACATAACAGCCGTGGCGTTTAAGGGCTGTATTTATGCTTCAGGTACAGCACTCCATGATATGATAAGTATTTTAACGAAACGTGCGTCTATAATGTAATATTTTTTAAATATTTCTTTAGGCATCCCTGTTTCCATTTCAAATGTCGAGGCAGAGCATAAAGATGTTGCAGCTATGCTGTGCTATAATTCATCAACCAAATCCTGGTCTGAATTACCTCAAATGCCCTGTCCATGTTACGGCTCCACTGCTAGTGTAATCAACAATCAGATTTGTTTAATTGGTGAGTGGACGTTTTTTTTCCAAAATGTAATCTAAAAATATATTTTTGTGATTTATTATTCATGAATGAAACATATTTCAAGAATATTAATGCTTCAGTTTTCTCAAGTTATTAAATTTGCTAAAGAGGTAATCATTCATCGTTACGACACAGTTGATTTTTCTTTTTATTATGTTTTACTTGAAGCCCTCTTTAACTGAAAATTAACCATTTTATCGTCACTCATTACATTTACATGCATCTTTTAAAGCAGTCCTAACATGAAGCCTTTCAATCCAAAGAATTATGGCGTGAGTTTACATGGCAAGACTGAAACGTCTACCATCTAGTGCTGAAATGTGGCAAAAACCCCACAATCCTCTGCTTACAAACAATCATTACGGACTTTGAGGGTGTGGTCTTTTCGGGTGTGCTAAAACCCGATTCGGTCTTGTGCGTACGAGATTGCCTCTGCAGATCGTTAAGTCCAAGTCACGAAATCAGCCTGAATCTGGTTTTAGATGCAACTCAAAACACAGGAAACAGGAAGTGAGGAGTGGTTTCATTAAAATGATGCTGAACAGTTTACATTGGTATTTTGGATCAATCCCAAGTACTACTTTGGTTCAAACAGCACCCTTGCCGAGGGCTTAATGAAGGCACCTCAGCTTAAATAAGTCACACAGTAAGGTGTTTACATGCTTACTTTGACTCAGGACAAAATACTTTAAACGGTGCATGTAAATGTAGTGACTAACAGCATGCTTTAATTCCAATGCTAGAATGCAAAAAAAAACGGTTCCTTAAAAATATTTTCATATTTACCTTAGGTGGTAAGAACTTTTTACTAGAAAGCACCAATACAGTTCAAAGTTATGATCCGGAAGCAAAGAAGTGGTTCATCCTGCCATCTTTGATTATGCCGCATTATAGACCTGGGGTGGCTGTGGTCAATGGAGTTACTTTATCGGGCTACGACAGTAGTTATCCAGAGTAAGTGTAGCCAACTTATGCACTCATTTCTTGATGGTTTTGGACACACGTTTTCATGTAGATTGTTTTATTGACGCTAGCAAACAAGGATGTTTTGAATACAGAAATGAGAAAAATAACACCTGGCAGATTGTGGTCCAAGATTCTAAGAAAGATAATGTCCAGTGGACAAGTTCTGCGGTGCTTCAAATCAGGAAAGATACGTTAGCGAAACATAAGAACACTTACCAGTCGGCAAACTCCCAAAGGAATGTGTCTCAATGAAATACTCCTATAAACCTAAGTCACCAGTTTCATATTATTTGCTAATTAGTTCGGATAATATCTATTGAGAATGCATATTGTACAATTTTCATTATATGGTTGGCCTATTATGGTAGCTGATAATCACAGACAAAGAAATGTCTAAGAAATATAAGCTATTTACCGTTAGTGATTATCTTAATATAATAAAAAAATTGCAGAAAATGTACGTAAAATATTAAAAAAATATGTTGAAAATTGATTTCAAACGAATTACAAACGTATTATCCAATTATTGTTAAGCAAAGTTCTGATATTAACAAGTAATTAATAATGACTCGTACTTTCATCGATATTTTTGGATGGAATTTTGCGAGAAAAAGTGTTGCGGCAAATTCGAAATTTTGCATGCAAAAAAGCAAATTTCGCTTAATAATGTTGCGAAATTTAGGCAAAAAAATCTTTTACAAGAGTGAAGGCTTCCTTTCAGGTATAAAAAATTGTAATGCATGTAAAAGTTGCATTAGTATTACAGTACAATGCTTTCTTACATTGTATTACACTGTTTTATTGCACTTAAAAAAATTGTATTTATGAATACTACGACATGAAAATTCTAAGCTAAGCTAAGAAAATATTTCATTCCATCGCTTTTGCATTAAAATACATCCCCGTCAAGTATTTTAAATTATGGGTTGTAATTTACCAGAAAACTTTACTGTTTTTGCCTGAAAGTTTTATTT
>JAQIXS010004443.1:0-15106 GCA_034700785.1 Rossiulus vilnensis
CCGCTAGCGCTCGTGACGGTGCGATTCGGCACTAGCGAACTATGCGAGTCAAAAGTTGATGTGTTTCCCTACAAATTAACACTACAATCACCTCTGCAGGTTCTTTGAATAAATTAATATGATTTTTAAAAGTTGTAAAGTACTTTTTGAAACACACTGTATTATGCAGTATATCTGGCAGTATATTTTAAAATATGTTTGTTGTTTTACAAGTTCCAAAGTTTATTGATTCAAATTTTAGACCATTATTGGTCTGGTATAACTAGCTTATGTAAAACGTAGTACTTAGTATTTGATTGTAATTAACTATAACCTACGCTTGTTTGTATTTTCAACATCTCTGTTATTAAAGATTCGCCTGATGATGGCCTAAATAAAAATCCGAAACGTCGCAGAAAAAAATAATTCCAACTTGGCTGTGTTTTCCTGTTCATCTGAATGACCATTATTGGTCTGATGTTGTGTATATTTCAAAATATACAGGATGATATGTGACAAAATATACAAGAAATTTTATATAGCATAGTATATTATGTAACATATCTGATATTAACTGACATTATATTGCACAATTTATTGACATTGTAGTTTAAAATGTATTGACATTGTAGTTTAAAATGTATTGCATGTTATATAATTTCAGATATTTGCATTTATCACATTGCATTTAACAATGAAATGATTCAACATGCAAGGTCATACATAGCCATGCATGTTTATGGTCGTGTAAACCCATACACTTTAATACATGCACACATACATGTACATGAATGACCATACATGGCCATACACGGGTCATTATATGGCTTGCATTGCCATATATACTGTACATGCACATGTACATTTTTTTCCATATGGGTTTGCAAAACCTGTCAAACTCTAATTGGGACACTCCATTAACTTGGACACTTTTGGTACGCAGCATAGATGTCCAACATAGAGAGGTTTCACTGAATTACTTCACAGTCAGAATGTGACATAAATCACGCATTTCTGGGTCATTCGACTGTCGACCTTACAAGTAATAGACCATCAATTAACACATTGTTAATTCTTTTTTTTAAAAAATTATATCATTTGAGGATGTAAAACCTCCCCTGCCCAAACCGGACGTCTTATATGGCCAGACCCTTACGCTTACTCGCCAGAGGAGGCAATGCGGCAATAACGTTTCGGGTTTACACCGATGAAGTCTGTGTGTAAATGTCCATCGAACAGGAAGAAGGATGGAAGAAAAAATCCATACAATTTACGGCTGACATACAGCCAAGTTTGCATGACACGCCGCGAAATATGCTAGGTTGCATTCGATGAAAGGGGTCAAATGTGACTGAAAAAAGAAGCCCCCTTCCCCCTATAAAAAGCCCATCTCTCCATTCATGCATTTTTCTGTTTGGCACATTCACCAGTGCACACAATGCGTTTTTTGGCTTTTTTGTGTTCCCATCGGACCGTCTATAGGCCCGTGGACACCGCTCACAATAAAGGCATTGAAAAAAAATGACAAAGTAGCGAACACATCCAGCAACATACATCATGGTATTTCATCGATATGACACTGGCGATGGGGGAATTTCCCCCCCTAAAAAGTACCCTAACCAGCGCGCAGGAATTCCCATTGAATCTCGCCCAGAAATCAATATGGCTGACAGTCATTTTTTCATTCCTGTGATTTTTTTTGATTTTTTTTTACTCGGGAGTGAAAACCATTTTTTACTTATAATGGATACACGCTTCAAAGATTCGGTTTATGGATAGAAAAGGAGGGGAAAAAAGCTAAATAATCTGGAAAGATTTCAACATGGCGTACACGGCAACGTATGAAAAGAGAGCCGGCAAAGAGTGAATAATGGCTACGAGTGGAAATTATTCCGGCTTTTTTGGCAGGCCTTACTGTAAACATGAATATGCATCAATGGCGATGAGGATGGCAGGTATTGAAATATGACGTTATTAAAACGAAATACGCTACTCGCTTGAAAAAGAAATATTTGTTTAGCTTTTTTTTTAACGTGGAGTGTCAGTGGACGATAAAAAGCTACTCGTGCTAAAATAAACGTGTTTGTCTATTAAATGCAGTAAGTTTTGTAGGAAATCCAAATAGTTTCCTAAAAATTGCACTTGCGAACATAACAGACTGTGATAAATATTACTTCATGTGTGTTTACATTTTTCATCCATCATGTACGTTTATGAACTAAAATAAATTAAGATCAAAACTTTCGGGTTTGTTTTTGTCCATGACATTTTGGCAATTTTTGTTAATTTTATGAACATACATGTATACTGACATCATAAGTCATTGTGGCAATCAAAGATACATAAACTTGGTTATAAGTATTAATATAAAAATTTAGATTGGAAAATTAAATTTTATTTTAAAAATATAATTAATATAAAATAAAAATAGCTTGGATTGATGGACTATACCAACTTCAATCACATGGCCTATACTTGCTGAGAGTAGAACACTAACCTGTGTTGAATTGAATCGAATATTAGTCTTCCAGCTTGCCATTAAAGCCAGTTTGGGCATAATGCAGCTGCTTTTCAAAATTTAGTTTAATTTCTTTAAAGACAAAGGCTGGTTTGGTTCATCAAAACTGTCATGCCAACAATTAAGCAATACAGTACAGTTTATCGATTACAAATCAAGTGGGTTTTTTTTATGGAGCATCGTTGATATCAGACGCAAAATTGTGTATTTTACGTGAATTGCTTAACAAAAATTACCAGAATATTTGCTTGACTTGTTCACAAACAACAGCGCATTGAAATCATGACAAATTACTAAATACAGCACATTTACGATCTACGCAGGAAATTGCTCTGAAATGAAACGCCTCTCGCGTATTCGGAACGCATTGTGTCATACACAATTAACATGAATAAACCCAAATTTAATTCACAAACTGAAACCTAATAGCCTACCTGTCACAATACAACCATAAAGTTAACTAAAAATTATTAGAATGTAGGCCTAACCTTTGTTCTTACACGACTGAGCTGCAGATGTTCACGAATCGCTTATATATGTACATCGGACAAATCAATTTCAAAATAAATCGCGCGTGTACGAAAACAACTAGGTCTACATGCATAGCAAATGGCTAAATGTATCTGAATTTATTAAGCTAACAATTGAAAACTGGGCCATAAAAAAATGGAACGTCTAATGAAGGCAGCCATATTGTTCTTAAACGCCATTTACGCGCGTTCGTTCCACGGTTGCCATGGTTTCGTTCTCTGGTTACCTCGCGCACCAGCGCGTGACTCCAAATCGAACGTCTCGTGCATTAATTCCAGAAGCGGATTCGAAAAATGGCCGAAAATGACCAGTGTCCAGCCTCTGTTTTAATCTCTGACCATTCAATCCCAATTATTTTCTGAGTAATTTTGGCAGAAGCTGGATTTTTCTTTAGGGAGCTGCAGCCGTCTATCTTCAGGGATTTGTGCTTTGGGTAGGTTGATTTTTTGAAGCGCTTGTTCCGTCTCGCTCCATCCCCCTAAATGACCAGGGGCTCGGTCACTCTTGACCCCTCGCGCCCGCGAACACGCTTCGCCTTTGTCATTTTTCATCTGGAATCTCCTCTTTCAGCGCCCTCGAATGCATCACGTCATTAGGTGAACGTTTCGCAGCCAATCATAATCCCCATTTTGGCGCCCTTGTACTCTCTCCGCGATATCCGCATCAATTGCGCCCATAAATCCTGCTTCTGACCCATCGCTGGACTTTTATCTTATATACGGCGCATTACAGTAGACGAAACACGCGACGCTGCTGTGTTACATCCACCTTCAGCCCGACTCCGTGAAAGCCACGAAACAGAAAAAGCACCAAAAGAGCTTTGCGTGCTCATGCCAAAATGTCATGTCCATGGCAGTATAAAAGCAATTGCATATTTAGGACTCACTATCACAGACGATATGCTCTGGGAGTACGCGTGTCAAATCACTGGTTTGACAAATGAACGAGATAAATTTGCCTAAAATCACCAATTGCCCTCAAAACGTCATTAGTGAGACTCCTTAAAATGGAATATGCCATACATCTATGATATGCACCATAGATGTCCAACATAGAGATGTTTTAGTGTACATGTTTGGCAAGTCATCGCCTTAGACTTGTCCAGAGGATATTCTATTTGGAGTCCTCACAGGGTGGGTCAAGAGCAAAAACTCGAAATGGGGCAGTGCTGCCAGATTCGTCACCAGTACATGCCAGTGAGATAAGAACGTTTCCTAGATGATCAAGAGTCCAGTGGAAGACATTGTGATCAAGACTCAATGGAGACTCAATGCAATAGACTTTCTGAAAAAAATACTTTTCATGGTTTTCATACTTTTCATAGTCCCGAAAACCACAGTTATACTGATATCACTAAGCTTACTAATATTAGTAGCCCCGAAAACCACTATAATACTGATATCAGCAGTCCGATAGCCAGTATATAACGTATATAGCGCTATCAGCATGAAATCATACCGATACCATTAAGGTTATACTAATATCAGTATAGAATAATACCGGTATCAGTACAAAATCATACTGACCGGTATCCCGGCCTTGTAATAGTCCCGAGCTGACAGCAATTCAGTTTGACAATGATGATGGTTACCACCAACCGTTGAATAAAAAATAAACTACAAGGGTTGATAAATACATATACATCCTCCTACTAAATGGCATATCTTTGCTGATAGTAGGATACTGTGTTGAATTGAATTGATTGGAATCATCGCAGTGTGGGTCAAGTAGAGAAGCTCAAAATCATCTAAGATGAAATGAACCTTATGTACTTGGATGGGGACACTTGTGAGAGACACTTGTTTCTGAAAGAATTTATTTAAATTAAAAACGACGCATACCGTTTAACTTGGAACGCACAACATTGAAGAACGCCATTTAATCAGGCCAATTTTTTAAAAAAAATAATAAATGGGAGATTCATCAAAGCATTTCACGCATCTTAGCAATAAACCATTTATAAACACACAACGTGCAGACATGCAAATGTCTTATACGTTAATTTTCCAGTTAAATATTAATTTATCATTGTAGAAATTAATCAGTTTAATACGTGGAAGCAATCTAATATTCACATTTTGCATTTAATTTTCTTCAAGCAAACCTCTATATAATATCTTAATTTATTAATGGGTGATCAATCATTATCTCTTTTAATGATTTTCATTGGGATTGCTTGACTTATTAATTTGTCATTGTGGCATTCGTAATTACTCATTTTTGGAAAAAACAGTTGAAAACGTGAGTAATATGCAACATTATTTATTTACATATATGGGGTATTTTTCTTCGCATTCCTTCAAAATATTTTATTCAATGCAACAGCATTTTTATGATGAATTTGAAACTAGTATTCAATGCACATTTTTAGCTTTGATTTCTAAAGTCGTATAGTCTTTTAGTATTTACAGTAGTCTTTATAGTATTTTATAGTTTACGTATATTCTATGTTATAAGAACTGAAAAATATATATTGTTAATATTTAAAGTATATACATGTATAATACTTTAGTTGCATATATTTTGCTGCATAAACCCATAATGGATTTCTAAATCTAACGTCATTTATATTTGGGTTCTGAGAAAGTTTGCTTAAATTAGTTTTAATGCATTGATAATTATTATAAATAAAATACCGCAAGGCGCAAAGTGGATGACGCCATGACACGGCAATTCGTTAATTAATAACAATTAACTTCAGGCCAGCTTAATAAATTAAACATAGCATTAAATTAGAGGCAATTCTAAAGTATCATTCACTACCTTAATTAAATGCCAACGGCGCAATTAATTACAGTCAAAAAGTGATTAATTGGGGAAGGCGTTACTGCGGAGAGACCCAAAAGAAAGGGGTTTGCATCAATCTCCTAATAGCGTAATCTTCCTTTACGAAAGGCGTTAAACATTGTTTTAATTTTTTTTTCAAATAGCCATTTTACCAAGCTGTTAATGGCGCAACGTGCATAGATACTCGCATAGATAGTTATTAACTTGTATGACGTATAATAGTAACAGATTAAACGAATTGATATTTTAACGAATATTTTAAAAAAAGTATTATGAAAAATAAATACAAGCTGCTAAACGTGTAAATTTGCATCACACCATTTCTTTATTTTTTAAATATTTAACCATTTCCAGAATCTAATTGCAGAGTTCGAAATTAAACAATTTTTAAATCTGTTAATCACGACTTCATTTTGCTACAGTAAATAACAAAAACAGAACATGCAGGCGCGGTATGTATCAATACTGATAAAATTCAAAATAATAACATTGTTTTTTATTTAGATATTAACAGTCATTTTAATGACCAACGGGTATTTCCTTGATCCATGAAAATTCACAGAAATAAAAAGGTCCGAATTTTATGGAAGCTGCAAGTGAGCCTACAGTTGAGAAACTGAGAATTTTCGAAAATGGACAGTGGTCATTTTACGTGCTTGATCCGTTGGAAATGATTGATTCGGAGGTAAGGCCATCATCGACATTGGCAAGAAGTTTTGGCGAGAATAATAGCCGGCAATAAAATTCGGCCATTTGTATAAATGGACATGAAATGTTCGGCGTTTTTTTTTTCTTTTCTGTAATATGATAAGAGTGAACACTGGCACAAATCTTTGACCACGAATACAATTTTTTACGATTTTCGCCCGACTAACGGCGATGTTTTATTGCGCCGACACTTTTATCATTTTAGCGCTTCTATTCATTTTCTGAACAAGAAAAACTTTCTTCCCTCGAAGTAATAAAATAAAGGTCCTTATTACTTAAGGCTTTACTTTCCATCATTCAAACTGACAAATTACAAGTGCCAATTATTATTGGTGGTAAGTGCGAGCGCCAATAAATGCAGAATCAATCATATAATTTAGATAATTAGAAATAAAACGTTTCTGATAGATCTCATCGATTTACAATCAGCATCATACTATACATTTCAAAAATATCAATTGCTCTCACCGCATATTTCTGCGAAATTTTAGCATAAAAATTTGCGTGTCAATACATGTATATTAGCATTTGATTTTGAAAATATAATAATGTTCTGTCAGCTATAAAGTTTAATGTGAGTTGTCAATGTAAGTCATAATCTTTCCATATTAATCTAAAACAATGAATTAATTCTTTTGACGTGTTTAGTTCCGTCGCGTTTTTTTTTCTGAACTTACATTTTTTTTTAATATTATTAAAATATTGGAAATAGCTAAACAGCAACTAACGATCCTTTCATCTTGCCTGGTGAAAGGATCAGTATGTAATTCTCCGTTGATATCATTTTTTGCTATACTGAAATCCTTAGAATTTCATACCGATATCACTATCATTAGTCACATCTCTATATTTCTATACTGATATCACTATTTATATATAGACCGGTTTTAGGGACTACTTATATCAGTAAGCTTAGTGATATCATTATAGTGTTTTATGGGACTACCAATATCAGTATTACTGTATCTTAAATGACATAAGTATATTTGTACTGATCTCTACTGTACTGATTATACTGATCCTACAACCAGGGTTCTCAGTTTCTTGCTAAGTTCAAGAAACTTGATGTAGATATCCGCTATGCGAATTGGGAATTTTTGGAGTAATTCCAAAGCAGTGATACTTGAAATTTTGACATATTTGCCAAAGACAGGCCATTAGGAGCTCGGATTCACCTGCCAAAATGTATTGAATTTCAATTACGTTGAAGATGGTCTAGACCAGTCGGTGAGGGTCTTCAAAGAGGATTTCTCTCTTCCTCTATTAGTTCTGCAGACGTTCGAAAATAATAACATATGTCCCTAAGCTCATTGTTGCTTGGTGATGAAATCGTTCAGAAATATAATCGGTAGAAAACCCTAGCTGGATCCAAACGAGAATGTCAATATTCACTGTTTAAGGGCATTGAAAGTACTAGATTAAATCTAATTACATCCGTGGCCAATCTCAATGTTACCATGTCAACGGTTGGTCAGTCCATGGGCAAGAGAAACGGAGGCCCTGCTTCCAGAACTCAACGAAATTGACAATCGGCATTTCGCAATGGTCAATAAAACATTCAGAAAAGTTTGTTTATTGAACACCACTAAAGTAGTTCTAACCCACTTAGCTCTGTATAATGCAGAATTTAATCCGCCATGTTTATTTGGGTGATCATTAAATATTTCGCATCACAATTGAAATAAACTAGAAATTCAAATGAACAAGTAGAATCCATGCTGCTTTCTCTATGTTGGAAGACGTAATCTATAAGCTGAATTTCTCTGATTGGTATTTTATCTTAGTATATTCTAGTTTTGAACAGACTATAGTTCTATCGTTGAAAATATTTTAACACATTGTTCTCTACCTAACTTAGACTATTAACGATAATTAAAACATGAATTTGAACATTTAAACCTACTTGGTAGACAATTAATTAAAGTTTAGACAAAGTTTTAGAAACGTTACATTTGAAGACTTTTAAAAACTAATAAATATTGATCGAATTTAATTAATATATTAATTTGTAACTCTCACTTCCTAAACACTTCAACATTGAACAAATTTCATACTTATGAAAATCAAAACATTGCACATTTTCTGCACATGAAACATTTATATCATTATGTTTTTCGTTACAAGCAGCAAGCTATGTCTATACTGATATCACTATAATATTAGTGATATCACTGTTTCTATACTGATATTTGCAGAACCAATGGTGACAGGACTTGGTATCACCATCGTATTTGGTAGCAAATAGACAGAACTAGATAAAGCAAATCAATAGACTGATTTATTCAGACGATTCGATTTTTTCCGAGTATAACGTGTTAGTTTTTGTATCGGTACGACAATATTCCTACCATTATTAATCGCAGTATTGCTATACTGATCGACAGGATTGCGCTACAGGGTGTTTCACAAAATTTCGGTTTCGTTTTTAATTCGATCGTTTTGTGGACACTCCGCGTATCCGGTGAGATTTGCCAGTATTGGTATTCAAGGCATCATGCCTGAAATTTCATTAGGTAAACTTCGATTAGAGTTAATCGGAGTCGATGTGGCGTGCAACCTGTTTGAAAATAGCAATGGCGGTTTCCGTTCGTGATTTTTGTTTAAACCGAATTAGAACGATAATGAGGCTGTAAGCAAGTTAAAAAGGTAATCAAATCTCGTACGCATCAACCGTTTGAACAGCGAATACTAAGTACAGTACAGTGTAAGATGAGAACGGAAATATTAAAAGTAGGCCTCGCTAACCGAGGGGATATTTTAGTGACAGGACAAATTTTCCAGTAATTTTAATGGCTTGCACGTGTGTGTAGGTGGGCCAAAAATGTATTTTTGGGGTAGGCAAAATATTTGTAGGCGTTTACGCTATTCACAAACACGACCCGAAAATTAAAAATAAAACTGGAACTGCGCTAGTTAAAAAAAAATCCCCAGATTTCTTAAAATAAATTCGCTGGAAAAGTTTCAAAACCACGATGTCAACACACTGCAAAATTTCGGTGATTTTTGTATCGAAACTTGTTTTCGGTGTAATTATTTTAGTGAAAAATATTGTTTTAAAATTGAGGTACTGCATACCCTGGTGGAAAGATCAGTATAACCAGTACAGTAGATATCAGTGCAAATATACTTATCATATAATGAGTTTTAGTAAAATATTAGTGGTCCCAAAAACAGCATATGTCACCACGCTGTCAACACAGTGCAAAATTTCGGTGATTTTTGTATCGAAACTTGTTTTTGGTGTAATTATTTTGGTAGAAATGTATAGTTCTAAAAATTAAGGTACTGCATACCCTGGTGGAAAGATCAGTATAATCAGTACACTAGATATCAGTGCAAATATACTGATCATATACTGATTTTCAGTAAAATATAGTGGTCCCAAAAACAGCATACGTCACCACACTGTCAACACAGTGCAAAATTTCGGTGATTTTTCTATCGAAATTTGTTTTTGATATAATAATTTTAGTAAAAAATATGGTTCTAAAATTGAGGTACTGCATACTCTGGTGGAAAGATCAGTATAACCAGTACACTAGATATCAGTGCAAATATACCGATCATATACTGATTTTCAGTAAATTATTAGTAGTCCCAAAAACAGTATGTACATGTATATAGTGATATCAGTATAGAGTCTTACTGGTATAAGTATAAAATCATACTGTTATCATCAGAGAATCACATACTGATATTTTCTCCAAGGTACGCTGTTTAGCTTTTAAATATCGAATTTAATTATCCGCGTTCCTGGTTTTATTTATATTTGCTATTTATTTATTTGTGTTTTGTGAAAAGAATCTGTTTACCATCTGGCGAACACAGTTTTAAAACATCTGGATATTTGCTGGCGAGGTAAACCTACCATGATTTAAAATTTAAAAAAAATATCATTCCATAGGGTAACAAGAGATGCTATAGATTACAGTAAATATGAAATGGAGCATCGTATTTTATAGTGTCCTAGTTAGGTAAACATTAATCCTATTTTTTTTTTCAAAATAATAATATTTCAGGGAAAAAGCAGCAAAATAATTATTTGTTGTATTTCGAATAACGTATTTCAAAAAGCTGACATTAAACAGAAATTTGAGATATATATGAACATTTAACATATGTACATGAAATTAGGTACTAATTCAAACAAAAATTGATTTAACTTGGCATATATATCTATTGTTGGGCAACCCTGTAACTTGGGTTTCTTATATGGGGGTCTTGATGAGAGGGGTGAAAGGATGTGGGGACATTTTGTTGTCCTATCTCGATGCCTATTGGCAGACCAGACCAAATTGCATGTGTTTATAAGTCAAGCTGAGACAAAAATCAATGTGTCATATGCCAGTTGTCATGACTATAGCATTTAACGTGACATACACAAACCGAGAACTATCTTGATAAGTGCATTTCTCGTTTCATAACGTTGTTTTTTTCCTATTCTTATAAACATACTTATATTATACCAGGTTGTTTTTATTCACTAGCATAATGCATGAAGAGTTAATGCAAAACAGTATATGTGATGTAAATAACAGCCCAAAAAAGCAAAATTAAAAACATGAGTATAAATGTTTTGATGGCTATTTGTAACGGTGGAATCAATAGCAAATATATCGCAAATTATCTGGTTATTTATGTGTGCTGAAATACCGCAATCTTAATTTTTGGTTTGTTATTTATTACGCAATATGTAACTTTTTAAAATGTTACAGAATTTACGAAATACGTGAAAGAAATTTCTAGGTATGGAAAAAAAACAAGGAGTCGTTGCTCATTGCACTTTGTTATTTCAACAAATTGCTCCCTATTTGTTTATTTTTTTTTGTTTTCTTAAGTGTGTGGTGAAAAATGCAACAGATTGTGTTTGTATCTTGTTAGCTAATTATTCTTGTTCTAAGTTGTGACACCGCACCGCAAAAATAAACAAAAATGTGAAAACGTTTACGTTTAAAGCATATGTGAAAAAATACGTTCAAGAAATCTTTTCTCATTCAGTTAAATCCTAGATGTTTAAATCAATTTGAAGAAACGTGACAAAGTGGAGCATTCACACATTTGGAGAAACAAGATTTTCAGGAAGGAAGTGCTAAATATAAACCTGAGTCTAGACCCCTAACGTAAATTGTTTAACGTGTAGCAGAAAAAAAAGGAAAAAAATAACTGTTTAAGAAACGCACGGCAGATGGCGCTGATCATCAGTTCAAAGAAACTTAAGTTATAAAATTTACATTGTTTGTTGGATAGTCAAACTTTAAGATCTCAATTAAGTACTTATGATATTCGGACTTTCAAATTATCTTTGATTAATTAATTTGATAACAATATAATGCACCATTTTAAGTTTTTCATAAACTTGCAGTCGCATCAGTCAGTACAGTAGGTGTCAGTACAAAAATACTGATATGTGGTGATATTAGTAAAATTAGTGATATCACTAAGAATACTGAAATCAGCATAGAATCATACTGATATTAGCATAGAATCATACTGATATTAGCAGAGAATCATACTGAAATCAGCATAGATTCTTAGTGATATCAGCATAGAATCATAGTGATATCAGCATAGAACCATAGTGATATCAGCATATAATCATACTGATATCAGCATAGATTCATAGTGATATCAGCAAAGATGCATAGTGATATCACCTTATAATCATAAAAGCATTTAATCATAGTGATATAACCATAGAATCTTAGTGATATCAGCAGACAATCACAGACTGATATTTTCACCATGGTAAGCAGTTCTATTATTCTGAAAAAAATAAAAACAGGAAATAAGGAAACTCAAACGTCTCGTTCAATCGTCAAATCAACTGCCATAATGTTGACCAATTTCTCACTCTTTAAGGTCAACATAAAGTCAAGTTCATTTTTGTTTTCGAAAACGGATAAATGAAAACAACTAGGATCCATTTATTTAGACATCCCGTAGATGGGGCATGTTGTTTACACAGTACATGAAGTTCATCACAATTTTTTTTTATCTAGACAGGATTATGACATCACCACATTTCTTCTATCTCGTTTAATCGACCATCAGCTGTCATTCGTTCTCATCCGTTTTTTTTTTCTTCTCCAACTTATGGTCAACATAATGTATCTACATGACGTGGTTTCTAAAGTCAAGATTATTTTTGTTTTTTTCCAAAATGGATGCCCATGAAATGTGCAGTCCTTGCAATCTCGTCTTTACGTGCCAGTATCCGTATCCTCCTTTCTTCCAATCATCCATTACTAAAGCGCTGAAGATACACACAGACAAGGTGGTTGTAATGGGTAAAACGGTGGCTAAAGAGAGAAAGACAGAAGAAAAAAAAACCAACCAAAGAGTTGCTGATCGATCAGAGAGAAAAATCCCAAAAGGCCCATTCATCGGAATAGCGGGGAGAAATCGTAAGTGAAGTCAAATAAAACAATGCTGCTCCTCTTCGCCTATTATTAATTGCTCCATTGTCCGGAAGCGGCTAAGTTAACGATTGAATCGGTCGCCATCATATCATATTTATGGGCAATTAATGACCGACGATGGATCAGATGGCCCTCCAGAACGCGAAGCAGATTCTCGGTTGACCGGTGGACTCCTCAAGAGGGTGGCGAAAGAGGAGGGGCATAAATGGGCAGGTGTCAGCTTTAACATATCCTGCTTGAGATCAAAGCGCATCTGAAAACATGTAGAAAATGGAGAATAATGCTGTGAACACATAATGGAATATTCCACTTAATATTTAATTGAAAACTTAAACATTGCAAAGATTTATTTTGCTATTGATAATATATTGGGCTATATTTAACACGTGTTGTAAGCACGTAATGGACCACGAATATTTCACTTAGTAAACTACGAATAATTGACTCGAAATGTTGCGAAGGTTTATTGAGATATTTTAACATGTTTTATAGACGTTGTTGGTACTTCAACGCCCTATTGTTAAAAAATTATTATATTATACCTGTTTGACAAGTCGTCTGAATTATTGTGAATAATTAATCACGTTTGGTTTTTAAACCATAGGGCCTATGTAAGGGTATTTTAATGTTGTTTCATTAAATAGTTTGGACTAGTTTAACACGTTCAATTCTCGAACTAAACTATTTCAACACTACTTATTATCGATTATTTATTAATTATTTTAGCAGGCCTTCTGAATACATGCGTTTTTTCAATTACTTTAACGTGTCCTGTTTTTTAAAACATATTTATCATTTATCTAGTTGTACATTTTAAGACGATGTTTATTATTATTATTTAAGAACTTCACCAAAAAGACTGCATGTCTTAATTTTTTAACATTTAGTGCCCTGAAACGTTTTTTTAACAGTATTATTATCCAATAATTAATTATAACACGTTTGCATAGGTCACTTTTTCAAACATTTAATAGACATTATGTAAATTTCTTCCAAATAACACATTTGGAAAGCATGTTAAACGCGTTAAAGCACGTTTTTAAAAAATTTAAAACCCGTTTCAGGTAAGCAATACGTTTAAAACGTGATTTTAATGGGTTTTTATGAACAACCTGTTGCGCTTATGCAGGGTGTCTAAAAATCATAACGTTATTTCAAGCAGATACATAGACTACTTATAAAGGGTACATAACAAATTTTAGTCAAGGCTAATTCACCCTTGATAAGGGCAGGGTTTCATCCACATTGCACACCTAATCTCTACTTTCTTAACTCGTAAACATTTAAATATTTCATAGTTCTACTGATCATTCCTATTCAGGGATGTATAAAATCACTTAATGAATTACCCACAAGGGTCAACACCCCTCTAATGCTAGCTATATGTTTGTTTGTTTGTTTGTAGCAGCAACCCCTTAGTATCTGTCCATCCGAAGTTATCGCACTGATAGAGGGCGCTTGGAAACGGTCACACAGGTGGCGCTTCCGTCGACTGCGGATTTTCGTTGGGGGCCGTATAAGGAGTTGTTCCACGTGAGGTCGTAGAGACCACAAAATGTAAAACACTGCGATGCGTCCAATGAAACGTTTCGTTCGTTTCGTGTGTTTTGGGTGCTCGAAATGTTAGGTTTTATCAGATGAGCGTTGAAGAGCGCCGTTTGCGTTTAACCCAAACGACCCGCTTTAGTGTTTTCGACGTGATAAAGCTGATTGGCGAACAACAAAGCACAAATGAAAATCAATCCTTTTCGTGTTTTCTTAATGGGCTCCAATTTTGTTTTATATTAACCGGGTTTCGAGGTATGCGTTTTAATCGCGGTTTTGCGACGGGAAAACCGGATCGATGCAGCCGCCATTCGCTCGGATTACACAGAAGGGGATATATATATATATATATATATTAAAAACCCTGGTGGAATTTATACAGGGTGTAGAAGACAGGTGAAAAGCAGCATTTCTCTAAATCGATGCAGTGCGGAAAACATACGAATATTGCAATGATTGGCGTTTAAATTTAAATAAGGAGAAATGTGTTGTGATGCATATTTCCCGTAAAAAGGTTGCTCATCCACCTAAATACCGTTTAAGTAATGTCCAGCTTGCCTCCGTCAATACTGTCAAGTATCTGGGTGTTAATATTTCGAATAATCTTTCTTGGAACCAC